>CAJQZJ010018033.1:8051907-8069707 GCA_907164525.1 Lophiomys imhausi
GATAGATAGATAGATAGATAGATAGATAGATAGATAGATAGATAGATAGAGAAATATACCATTAGCATTATGTGTATGTCACACTGGAACAACAAAATTCATAACTAGACTAGATGCTTTTGTGTAATAAAGTGTTAGAGTATCAAAACATTCAGGAAATATTTATTATATCAAGTGGAAAATGAAATTCAGATCATCCAGAAAAACTATTTTTTTTTTAAATTTAGGCTGTTTTCTGTGAAATAAACTAAAAAGCATCTTTCAAATCACGTAGGTCAAAAATTTCCTCAGATGAATACTAAAGAATAACATAATCTTAATTTATTTTTCTTTCCTCTTATATAACTTATTTTTTTATTGCATTTATTCACTGAGAGGGGATGGACATGCAATTCCATGGTGTGTATGTGGAGGTCAATGGAAAATTTGAAGTTGTATGTTCTCTTTTTCCACCATAGGCATTCTGGGGATCAAACTCAGGTTATCAGGTTTGTCAGCAAGTGTGCTTATTTAGTGAACCATTTCCTGGCCATGGCTTTCTATTTAAAATAATTGTGTGTAGCATTATCACTGAAAGCTTTAATTAGTTGATATTTTGCTAATGATTCAATATGATGTAATTATCTAATTTGTATATTAATATTTAAATTAATTTTGCTGCTAGAAATGAACACAAAATAACACTTTTAACCTTTTAACTGATACAATGTCTTAAGTGGATAAAATTTTTAGGACATTGAAATATAATACATATGATCATAATAGAGAGACTAATGAACTTGGTTTAAGAGGCTTATCTTTTGATTAGCTCAGACACATTATACAACAAGTTCTTCATCAATTATTGAACTCTACAATAATAATATCGATTTACGGGGCTATGGTTTGATAATTTAAACTTCCAGTTCAGTGCTCCTGTTCCAACAGATTATTGAATGTATTTAAGCTAACTACTGGAAAGTGAATATTCTGGTTTTCCCCATCTAAGGAAGTTAGGCCAACAAGAGTGGAAGGATAATAGAAAGGGTTAATAATAGACACAGTTGACAATTGCTGGAGTCAACTGGAATCAACTGCAAAATCATCATAGTCAAAGAAGGCAAATGGGTTAGTGCAGTTTCCTTTTAGGGGAGCACCTAGAAAGCACATACAAAACAATGAAAAAATATGGCTATTATTGAAAACCACACAATTTCAAAGTTGACTTTTTAGTGCTAATGGAAGTTCATTGGAGGAGACTATTAGCTAATGCTCATTTTGGCTATATGTGAATTGCTAATTAAATTTTATTTGAAGCTTTAATTTTTTTAATTAGCTGGCAATTACTTTCATTGAATTATAAATGCTTTCTCTGATTTTCACATATTTCCTCTATGTAGTGACAGTAGTCATATTTTCTATAAAATCAAATATGCGATAGATTTTAGAAATTGAAAGATATGTACAGATATAGATATACATTTACACATAGATATAGACTCATAGTTACCTCAAATATACATTCTACACCTTAAAAATTAAGAATGGGAGCAGTTTAAATGGATATAAAATTGAGTAAATTATTATTGCTACTTTATTTGGGAAAACAAATAACAAGAACAACTCTTTTTATTTGTTCATCCAATTAGTTGTACTTTTGGTTTTTCAATGACAATTTACTGTATTTTGTCATGATTCCTTCAATATAAAGGCAATTATACCTGACAGCTATAATATTTCTTTTGTTCTCTAACAATGTAATGATTTTCCCTTGGAGAACCTTAATGAACCATTTTCTCAGGATTGCAGTCTATCCTATAATATTTGTTAAACATAAGGTTTGTATCCTGAGCATAAATTAACTTCTAATCTATTCTAAATATCCTCTTCAGGATATCATTTTCCAGTTACTTTCATTTTTTCATTTACTATAAATAAAATCATATTTTTTCAATTTTAAAGATGCAAAATAAACCATAATATGTGAAGGTAGGGTAAATCAAAATAAGTATTAATAAAATATAAATGTAGAGTGAAATGACTTGTTTTATCATAATTTTTATTTTGGTCTTTATAAGGGAAATCATTGCCCACACATCATATTTAAAGTATATCTTTTTTAATCTTTTTTTTTTCTCTCATAATGCTTTTTCTGGGCTTATTTATTTATTTATTTTTGTTTTTGTTTTTTGTTTTTAGGTTTTTCTTTCATTTTTTTTTGGATTTTTTTATTACTTCAGGTTACATCTCCACCACAGTACCCTCTCTCAACCCGTCCCAGTCAGGCCCTCCCACCCTCTACCCCCATCCCTTCAATCACATTCCTCCAGAGTGGAGTGCCCCTACCTATCAGTCCCCCACCCCAGTTCAGCAGTCATATGAGGGCCAAGAGCCTCCTCATACACTGGGGACCTACAAGGCAGCCCCACTAGGGCAAAGTGTCACATTGACAGGTAATAAAGTCTATGTTCCTGCTCCCTTTTGTGTATTGGCTGTAGTATAGTATATATCCTGTACTATATGGCTAAAATCTGAATATAAGTGACTAGATGCCATGTGCATTATCTGAGTCTGTGTTAGCTCACTCAGGATGAGCTTCTCTAGTTCCATCCTTTTGGCTGTAAATTGCATGATTTCCTTGTTTCTGCTAGCTGAGTAGTATTCCATTGTGTAGATGTACCACAGTTTTTAATCCATTCCTTGGATGAGGGACATCTGGGTGGTTTCCAGTTTCTAGCTACTGAAAATAAGGCTGCTATGAACATAGATGAGGAAACTTCCTTGTGATTCAGTGAGGAATCATTTGGAAGTACACCCAGAAGTGGTATGGCTGGGTCTTGAGGTAGAGCTATTCCAAGTTTTCTAAGATATCACCAGACTGATTACCATAGTGGTTGTACAAGCTTGCACTCCCACCAACAATGGAGGAGTGTACCCCTTTCTACACAACCTTGCCAGCATGTGCTGTCATTTGAGATTTTGATTTCAGCCATTCTGACTGGTGTGAAATGGAAACTTAAGAGTAGTCTTGAGTTGCATTTCTTGGATGATTAAGGATGCTGAGAATTTCTTCAAGTGTCTCACAGCCATTATGGATTCCTCCTTTGTGGATTCTCTGGTTAGCTCTGTTCCCCATTTTTTGATTGGATTATTTGGTATCTTGGTATTTAATTTCTTGAGTTGTTTGTGAATTTTCGATATTATCCCTCTGTCAGATGTGGAGTTGGTGAAGATTTTTTTTTCCCAGTCTGTAGGCTGCCGTTTTGTTTGAATGACAGTGTCTTTTGTGTTACAGAAGCTTTACAGTTTCATGAGGTCCCATTTATTGATTGTTGGTCTTAGATCCTGAGCTGCTGGTGTTCTGTTCAGGAAGTTGTCACCTGTGCTGATGAGTTCGAGGGTTTTACCCACTTTCTCTTCTAGTAGATTTAGTGTGTCCAGCCTTATGTTAAGGTCTTTGATCCACATGGATTTAAGTTTTGAAATGGCTCTAATTTTATTTTTTTACATGTGGACATCCAGTGGGACCAGCAACATATGTTGAAGATGCTGTCTTGTTTCCATTGTACACTTTTGGCTTCTTTGTCAAAAACTATGTGACCGCAGGTGTGTGGGTTCATTTGTAGGTCTTCAATTCAATTTCATTGATACACTGGTCTATTTCTATACCAGTACCATGCTGTTTTCATTACTATTACTCTGTACTACACCTTGAAATCTGGGCTAGTGATACCTCCAGATTTTTTTTTTTTTTTTTTTTTTTGGTACAGGATTGGTTTAGCTATTTTGTTTTTTTTTTTTTGTTATTCCATATGAAGTTGAGAATAGCTTTTTCTAGGTCTATAAAGGATTGTGGTGGTTTTTTGATAGGAATTGCATTGAATCTGTATATTGCTTTTGGCAGAATGGCCATTTTTATTATGTTGATCCTACCTATCCATGAGTGTGGGAAATCTTTTCATCTTCTAATGTCCTCTTCAATATCTTTCTTCAAGGACTTGAAGTTCTTGTCGTACAAGTCTTTCACATGCTTGGTTAGAGTTACCTGCTGGTATTTTATATTATTTGTGACTATTGAGAAAGGTGTTGTTTCCCTAATTTCTTTCTTAGCCCATTTATTTTTTGTATAAACTAGGGCTTCTGATTTTTTGAATTAATTTTGTATCCAGCCACCTTGCTGAAGGTGTTTTCAGCTGTAAACTTTTTCTGGTGGAATTTTTGGGGTCACTTATATATACTATCAAGTACTATGTTGAAGAGATGTGGCAAAAGTGGGCACCCTTTCCTTCGCCCTGAGTTTAGAGGAAATGCTTTAAGTTTCTCTCCTTTTAACTTGATGCTGGTTACTGGCTTGCTCTATATCACCTTTATTATTTCTAGGTATGGTTCTTGTATACCCATTCTCTCCAGTACTTTTAGCATGAAGGAGTGTTGGATTTTGTCAAATGCTTTTTCAGCATCTAATGAGATGATTATGTGGTTTTGTTTCTTTCAGCTTGTTTATGTGGTGAACTACGTTGATGGATTTTTGTATGTTGAACCATCCCTGCATTCCTGGGATGAAATTTACTTGGTCGTGGTGTAGTATAGTTTTGATATGTTCTTGGATTTGGTTTGCCAGTATTTTATTAAGTACTTTTGTGTCTATGTCCATGAGGGAAATTGGTCTGAAGTTCTCTTTCTTTGTTGGGTCTTTGTTTGGTTTAGGAATCAGGGTTACAGTGGGCTCATAGAAATGAGTTTGGCAGTGTTCCATCTGTTTCTATTTTGTGGAAGATTTTGAAGAGCATTGGCATTAGCTCTTCTTTGAAGGTCCAGTAGAATTCTGTGCTGAAATCTTCTGGCTCTGGGCTTTTTTTTTTTTTTTTTTTTGATTGTGAGATTTCAATGACTTTTTCTATTTTCTAAGGGGCTTTAGGCTGTTTTAATCTGTTAACCTGATCTTGATTTAACTTTGGTAGGTGGAATCTATCAAGAAAATTGTCCATTTCACTTAGGTTTCCAAATTTGGTGGAGTACAGGTTTTAAAGTAAGACCTAAAGATTCTCTGGATTTCCTCAATGTTTGTTGTTATTTCTCCCTTTTCATTTCTGATTTTGTTGTTTTGTGTTTTTTTTCCTCTGCCTTTAGTTAATTTTGATAAAGGTTTGTCTATTTTGTTGATTTTCTCACAGAACCAACTTTTGCTTTCATTGATTATTTGTATTATTCTTTTTGTTTCTAAGTTGTTGATTTCAGCCTAAGTTTGATGATATCCTTCCTTCTGCTCCTCTTAGGAGTTTTTACTTCTTTTTTTTTTCCAGTTCTTCCAATTCTACTGTTAATTCACTAATATCAGCTGTCACAATCTTCTTTTTGAAGGCACTTAGTGCTATGAACTTTCCTCATAGCACAGCTTTCATTGTGTCCCATAGGTTTGGGTATGCTTATGATTATTTTTAGTGTTAGTTTTTAGTATGACTAACTGAATCTGGGTCGATATTCAAGGATTTAAAGAACAACAACTAAGTCAGATATTATTGATTCATTTATGGACTTCAGTAATATTTTGATGTGCAGTAGTTAGGTTATATATGAGAGTCTAATCTAATGTAAGTGAGTTGAGTCTGTCAACTTAGTTTTTGAATCTGTTTGAAATTATATATATGTAGTCATGTCATAAGATTTTTTTACTTTCTTGCCTCATCCTTGTCAAAAAATGAAGTCACATGGTTTATTTTTTGGCATCATAATTAACTCAAAATTTATATTAAAAAGTAATCCAAGTTCTATTTATCCATGACAAAATAGAAAAATTAACAATCCTATTTCAAGAACCAAGATGTAAGATAGTTAAATTAAGTCTGTTGTATATGGTGCAATTGATTTACTATCAAGAATCAGATAAGTTAAGTCAATTGAAATGTTCTCATACAGAGTGGGAGACCTTGGAGCATTCAGTCCTAAGCAGAAGTCTGAATCAAATCCCTCTGGTTAGGGTTCAGAGAACCCTTCAGAAGAGGAATCAAAAAGAAAGTATGAGCCGGGCGGTGGTGGCGCACGCCTTTAATCCCAGCACCTGGGAGGCAGAGGCAGGCCGATCTTTGTGAGTTCGAGGCCAGCCTGGTCTACAAAGCGAGTCCAGGACAGCCAGGGCTACACAGAGAAACCCTGTCTCGAAAAACCAAAAAAAAAAAAAGAAAGTATGAGCCAGAAGGGATGGAGAATTTCAAGAAAACAAGGCTTTCTAAATCAACATTATCAATGCACATATGAACTCACAAGGACTGGGGCAACACTCACATGGCAAGCATGGGCCTGCACTTGATGGGGCCCTGAGCTAAAAGTAGCAACAGACCCGTGACCCCTTCCCTAATTCTGCAGGAATCTCCAAGTGATATCCACTTCCAAATGATAATTTGCTTTTCTCCAAAGAGGTCTCTCTGGAGGAACCAGCTACTCTAAAATGTCTAAAAGGAAAGATGCATGCTTAATAATAGAGGAACTATAGAAAATTAACACAATGGCTTCAGTGGAGGTTCCTTTTTTTTACATTGTCATGTCATGGTTCTCTCTATCTATCTATCTATCTATCTATCTATCTATCTATCTATATATGCATATATACACACACATATATGTGTGTGTGTGGTGTGTGTGTGTGTGTGTGTGTGTGTTTGTGTGTGTGTTTGTGTGTGTGTTCCTTTGTGTATATATTATTGCTTACAGTTTAGTGTTTTTATGGGATTCTTGAGTGTGCCAGCAAATGGGTCTCTGTTTCTTGCACCTTTTCTTGGGATTATTTCTTCATGTATTTTTGTTTGTTGGCTTTTTTTTTATTTGTTGGTTGTTTGTTTTGTCAAATTGCAAAGTGTTAATTTTTTTATCTTTTTCTTATCTTATATTCTTATTTAAACAAGAAAGAAAAGCTCACATATATGAGAACACTGTAATATAATTAAAATAGTACCTAAACATGTTGAACACTAAGGCATAGTTAACAATAAAGTCACAAGGCACAAAATCATACAAAGTTTAAAAGTTTTTCACTGTAGCTGGAGAGATGGTCCTGTGATTAAGAAGGCTGGGTGTTGTGAGAACCTTAGTACCATTATCAGTAATATATACAGTCCCTTACTTCCATAATTCCTATCCCGGAAGGTATGAAACCTTCTTCCTGTTTCCATGGACACCAGGGTGCATGTGATATGCATAGACATACATGGATAGAAAACACTGATAAAAATAGGATGAATTAAAAATATCAAATTACAACTTTTGTACTAATGTGTTTATGAATACAAAATGAATTTATATGAAATATATACATCATAATAAATTTTTATGAATTAAACAAGATGTGTTGTCATTTCTTGATTAAATCTCTAATGAAACTTGATTTGTCCTCTTTTTTACTCTTAAAACTGTTCATTACTTTAAAAAATTATAAAAAAAAATCAATTATAAAGTTTCATTTACATGTCCCAAAAATATTAGTAGTAATTTTATTTAATGACTGGGTGCAATTATTTAGGGATAAATAAAATATTCTGTATAGTTTCTTAGCATGAGTCTACCTCATTAGATGTTAAAGTCTAAAAGTTAATACTGTTTTTCTCTATTTAGAGCTTGTTTTGTATCAGGCTGACCTTGAGCTCTGAGATCTGCCTGTTTCTGTTTCTAGTGTTGGGATTAAGGGTGTATTCTTCTCGAATGATGGGATTAAGGGTGTACACCATCACCACCCTGTTCCTTGTAACTCTAGAATTTATAAGACAACTAACTCTATAGTGATCCTCCTGTCTCTACTGGAGGTAAAGGCATGGGCTAACACCACGCCTTTCATGTATTTTACCTTAGCTCTAAGTTTTTTCAACTCTTGGAGGTTTGTAAAACCATGTTGAACAGCTGTAACCTTTAATTTATTTACAGTGTTTTAAACCTGTTACCTGCTTTTTAATGCCAGACCATGGATATATCCTATATGTCTACAAAAAAAAAAAAGAACTTTTAAACTGCTCTCAAGTTTGTGTAATCTATGTGGCCACCTGCAGTCTAACATTCTAATCTGAAATTAAGGCCATTTTCCTTTCATACCAGTAAGGAAAGCATACCTTTGGTAAATTATAGTTTGAAATTTTTATTATATTTTTTATATAATAACCATTTGTTGGAATGAAAGGGAGAGCTGTTGGGGGAAAAAGAAATACTTAAACTAAAAAAAAAAAAAAGAAAGGGTAGAGGATGGGGGGTTGAAGGGGAAGAGGGTGGAAGGATAGGACTGGAGGGGGGAGTAGGGAGGAGGTTGTGATTGAGATGTAACTTGAAGAAATAAAAAATAAATTATTAAAAGAAAGAAGATAGGAGGGAGAGGGAGAAGAGAATAAGGAGAATGGTACTGGGAGGGAGGGATGGGTGGGGACTGTGATTTAAATGTAAATTGAAGAAATAAATAAAGGTTAAAAAAAACAGAAAAAAATAAAATTAAAATATGCAAAAGAAAAAAATAAACAATAAAAGTTAATACAAATAAAATTGAAGTTGAAGATGAATTATTAGTTTTGATAGCACAATTGTTAACAAAACTTGATTTCAGTCCTCTTTTGAATGCTACTATTCTTCATATCTACTTTCTGCTTAAAATAAAATGCTGTAAAATGATAACTACATAATAACAAAATTTAGGCAAAAATGTAAAGACATTAAATTTAAAAACATGTATTTTTAAAACTTTTAGTGGTATATAATAGTATAATTAAATATTTTGTGTAGAAGTGGTATATTTTACAGATCAAAAGAATAGTGTGCTACCAAATCCTATGATTTCAAATATGTTCTCAAAAATAAACTAACTTCATGATTTTAGAAAAGACTATTTTTGTGTGTTTTATGATTTTTGATGTAAAATGTGGATTAAAATAGTACTCAAGATATTTGTTAAAGTAAACTGAGTCTTAGTGAATAGTTCTTTTGAGAATTAATGTACATAGCTCATACCACTTCATTTGTGTTAATCATAGTCCAGTTTTTCAGTCAGGTTTTAGCACTTGTATCCAGCTTCATCTGCCCTGCTAATTCAAAGCAATGTTCATTGTCACAAAGAAGTCAGAATTCAATATTTTTCAAATCTGTGCAATGCAGAGTGAGTTGAGGAAGTTAAAAATGATCAGGCATTGTGGTAACCCAGAACCGTGGATGAGCAGTAAGGGCAGCAAAAGGCAACAGTCATAAAATGATGCCGCTGTTCACACAAGCTCGATCCTGCAGGAGTTGTCTAAGTGAGGGAAAGACGTTAAATGAGTGACAGAGCACCCACATTCATAATTTCAAGCTCAGCCTGACAATCACAGATATTTTAATGTAGATATGGAGTAAGTGAGCTTTCATAATGTCAAATTAAAGAACAGATGAATAGCATATTGATGAGGCAATCATCCATGTGCAACCTAAAGTCTGTCTGAGAAGAATAAAGTGACAGAATGATACTCCCATCCATATAACGGGGATTAGATTGTATGAAAATCTGAAGATGGCTTATCATAAAGGATATAAAGTGGTAACATCTAATATCATGTGCATTCAAGGAAGCTTGTATCATCCTCAAAGAAAGTAGAATAAATTATCAGAAATAGAGTGAGAGGGAAAGAAACATATCACTGCTCTACTCTGTTAAACCTTCACTTGAGAAGAAACCCATTTGGTGATGCCATTGAGATATACAATAGATGTATTAATGACATTTGCTTTAACTGTGATAAAATACCAGACAGCTTAATGGAGGAAAGATCTATTTTATCTAAAAAAAAATCTAATTGTTTGCGTCAGTTATGACTTGGAAAATTTTGAGCAACAACTCAGTTCACTGCATCAGGTCAGAATACTGAATGTGCAAGGCAGGAAGCAGAAACTTCAACCTTCCATGGCCATCTCAAGTGAATTTCTGCTAGCTATGCCCCAGTTCCTGAAATTCTCTGGTTCTGAAAGTATCACCAGCTGGAGAACAAGCATCCAAGCCATGAACCTGTTAACAGCATTTCAAATTCAAATCTTAACACAATATAAGAATATTAAAGGAACATTGCAGAAGAGAGCTTAAAGATGTTGAAGTGCTAAATGATGAAATGATGTAGACATCAGAAAGGAAAAACAACTGAGTATATGGAGGGCATAAAGGAGTACAAAAAAGAGGTGAATCAGGATGAAACTCTTCAGTTTAACCATCAGTAGCTTAAGAACTCATTTTAGACCTCATGGTCTCTTAAAAAAAGTTAACTGATCTACCATTTCTAAGATATTGATAGCATCCATGAAACTTGATGATGACTTTTTGCTAGTATCATGGTAGGGTAATATCAGTGGAAACACTTGATCATTCATAACTAGTTCTTCTGGAAACCATAAAGAAAATGGGCATTTTTCATATGGTCCGGAGAGTAGTAGCTACCTTACATATGAAAGTTACTGCTAGATGATAATTCAAATAAATAAGTTGATTCAAAAAATCAATAATGGAGGAAATTCAGAGAATATACATTTTTGGTATTATTTAAGTACTAATATTCTATTGACTTTCCTAGAGAAAACATTTTAAAATACATTCCCAAGTGTCTGAAAACTTGGTAAGTATATTGAAAACATAGGTTAGTTGTTTTTGTTTTTTGTTGATACTCTTGTTGTTTTAGAGGTAGTATCTCCTCTCCCAGGATGGCCTGTAAATTTCTATCTATATAACCAATACTGACTTTGAATAGTTATCCCAGTCATGGATCCTAGGCATAAACTATCTTGCCTGGTTTATCATGTATTAATTTTATATTAAACTTGTGTTTATCTTTACTATCTACCAATAAATCTGTAGAACCAAAACAAAAACAAAAAACAAAAAAGAATAGTAAATATAAATACACAACAAATTGTATTTGTATATTAAAATTATTTGGTTGATGTTATGCCACTCCAACCTATTTAGTTCCATATAAATGATGCAGAGACACCATACTTCATTAACAAGCATAGGTTAGGTTCTTAGCCTATTCTAACCCAACTAAGGTGTTAATACCCAGATAGATGCCCCATTACTTGCCATCTTAGAATTGACCTGGCTTGCTCTGTTTCATGTGCATCCACAAAGTAAACTTCTCTTGATCACATGATCATGGTCCATCCTGCCTGATGGCAACTTTCTTCTTTCTTTTATTCTTTCTCTTTTTCATGGTTCCTGCTTGAGACCCTTCACTCAATTTCAAATCTTGACTTGCTATCCTCTTTGCCCAGTAATAGGCTCCAGCCTTTTATTAACAAATAAGAGACTACTGAGGAATATTCTTAATATTACATTGGTCAAAATATGCCCATGTTCAGACTGCAACAAGATCTTAGGACACAGAACCCAACATCGAATACACAGCACACAAGATCAACCATAACAGTATTGAAATCATTAGGCTACCTATTTTTTCCTATAGAAATATTTCTAATATGTATGATTTCAAGATTACCATATCCTTAATAAAAACAAAAAATATAGTTTATCTAAATATATGCAACTTATGTAGGTATTAAAATATAGTTCTTTGTATAATATTTCATAATTGTGATGGTTCCTGGAAATTTTAGTAGAAAGTTTTGAGATAGTGTCTGATAGTAAAGTAAGACATCAAAATAGTTACAGAGAAGTAGTCTAAATAATTCAAAAGCTACATAATTATAACTTGTAGAATGTACTAGAAAAATCAAGACTTCTTAGAAATACTGATTTTAAACTTAACATTTAAATTCTAAGGATAGAGGGAGCAGAACACACTGAGTGAAATCCCTAGTCTGTGCTGTTTTCCATAGGAACAATCATATAAAGAACTCTGATGCAGCAGCCCCAAGGAGGGAAAAGGTGTTCCTTGAGGTTCTGAGTGTGAGTGTTGACTGTGTCCAGAAAAACTCTGTCCTAGCCTTCTCCTTTCCATGTGTACTGCCTGAAGACTACTCTCCTACAGAGACTGCACTGATGGAGATTTTGCTCAATCTTTCTCTTTGATCAAGCTGTATACTATAAACTCTTGCTATTTGTTGATCTTTATGTAGTGATATCATCTTCCTCCTCAGTTGTATATCACACATTTCCACATTGTTTTTCTATGTATAATCAATATGCTAATATTCCAGGGGGCTGATGTTTCTCCATCAGACACCAGTTACCCAATATCATCTAGTCAACTCCATGGCAACACAAGAAGAGAAACAGAAAATCTGAAGTATGTTCTACCAGACATTTCCAACATTTTTGACATGGGAATAAGATGTTGTCATCTACAAAATTTACTTTCTAGAAATACAATTGACTTATAAAACTACAGGCCAAAGAATAGTCCTATCACAAATATTTCTCACAATCTTAATACTTTTTATCTGTTCCATTTGTGTATATCCTTGCCTGTTTATGGTCTATGACCTGCTCGTAAGATGTTGGGCTTTCATGTTAGTACCTTCAGTTTCAACTTGACTATTGCTTTTTTGTTTGTTTGTTTTCTTTAATTTTATTTATTTATTTATTTATTTATTTCTTCCAATTACATCTTAATCACAAACCCCTCCCTAATTCCCCTTCTGGTCCCACCCTCCCATCCTCTTCCCCTTACTTCCCCATCTGCTTCCTTTTTTTTTTTTTCCAAGTTTAAGGTATATCTTTTTCCTCCCAACAGCTCCCCCTTTCAGTCCAACAAATGGCTCTTTCTCTTATAACAACAAATACAATATGAAACAACAAAAATAATTAGGGCACAGTTATAGGAATTATAAGGCTTAACATACATTCTCAATGTCCAGTCCATAAGTATTTGACAACTGACTTTAACATTCTACTGTGCAACCATTTCCATGAGTTTAAAGATCTATATCCAACTCAGCTTCCATCCTAACTTCCATCACCATTTTAAAAACATCTTCTTAGATCCAGAACACCCTCTTTAATTCTTAAACAACTCAAAAATTAACTATGAGACTATAGCTATCTACTCTTCAACCACATCAGAGACCTGAGAAGGATAAATATATCTGATTATACAGGAAGTGCAGGGTCAACAGCTCCCAAAACTAAGAAATGACACACAACTGGCTGCTTTGACAGTTCCAAATTTCTCTACATACATTACAACATCAATCTTCAGCCATTTGGCTCCGTTTTTCTGACAGACATTAATTGTAAAGCAGGAATTATGAAGGACTTGGCTACCCTGTCTTGGCAGAACTACCTGTTGACTTACTTTCTTCCAAGTTTTGTTCTTTTTGGACAGCAGTTTGTCTGCAGTTGAAGCAAGGAATTTCTCTTGCCAAGTAAAAGGTTTGCCACTTATTCAACCATCTCCCACTGGAGATTCTTTGATGCTCATCATCTACTTGGAGTAGAATACGGTATGCTGTCAGGAGCTGACATGTCTCAATATCATAAAAAATCTTAATTTGAGAAAACATCTTTGAATGCCATATTCTACAGATCTCTTGAGGTTTATGAAGACCACCTATCTATCTCCTTATATTTGGATAAGCAATTGTTGCTTGTCTCTTAGCAACTTGATTTCTGACTAATGTACAAAATAACTGATAGACTATCCTAGTACATAACAAAATGACATTCTTGATTGACTTTTTAAAAGCACAATTAGATAAACCATCGTTATTATTATTAAAACTCAAGAGTTCTCTAATTTCTCTTTTTTAATTTTTAAGGTAGTGTTAAACTATGTAGCCACTGATGAGCTAGAAATAACTATGTTGACTTGTTTGACCTCAGAGTCAAAGCCGTCCTGCCTCTTCATTCAGAGTGGGCAGAATTATATATAGGCTTCATCTACCATGCCTGGTCCTTTAATTTCTCTTGAACAGAATTTCTTCAACATATTCACATTTCAACACATAACAGTTCTCTTGTATTTTGGAAAGTCTTATTCTCTCATTTTCCCCCTATATTTAATGAGATTTTGTGAAAAATATTGCTTTCAATAAGTAAAAGGGATACAATAATTAAAAAGTGAACATGCAGGGAAACTGTACTGTAGAAAAAAATAATGGCTAATTAAACTATTTACCCAGTATTTATATTATATTTAATTGATCAGAGATGTAATCCTTATCCTTAACCCGCCACTATAAATGAATATACACAGAAACGGGGTGTGGGGGATCTTAAAAAGCCTAGGCCTGGGTTGTACAATCCTAGCCCATCTAAGCTAGCTCATAATTCTATTACCCAAATATAACCCCATATATACATACATCCCTTTGGATTATTATTCTCCATGCTGAGCCAATATTCTAGGCCATGTGGAAGGATCTTCTTTAATCTACCCCATGGCGCGTTCTATTTGTATACTCCTGGCTTCTCTCCTGCATCCTTCCCAAGATGCTCTGTATCTCTCTAAAAAGCCTGCAACCTTAGTCCTGTCCTCTTCTGTCTTTGCCCAATCTCCAGGCCTCAGCATTTATTTAACCAATCAGAGTCAATTAAGTAACAGACAGCAAAAAGGACCAATTAACATTTAAAATGCTTAACACCACCCCATCACTGTACATTAACACTTTTTGTACTAATATATCTTAAATTATTTCCTACTGGCATAAAGATCTTCATTAGACATGTAGTTAGCATGAAAAAGAGGCAGAAGCAACATTCTTCAATATACAGATTATACACATTTTTATTCCTCCTGACATCATTTAATTTATACAAGAAAAATATTGCCTTGTTTTTGGTAACAGTATTTCGTGTAGTCCAGGAAGCCTTAAATCAGTTTGTAGTAATCAAGGACAACTTTAATTCCCTGATCCTTCTGTATATTTTTCCCAGATGCTGGGATCACAGATACATAACACATTATAAAACAATAAGTGAACAAAACAAATACATTTTTTGGAAAAATACTTGCTATGATTTCTTACAGTGGTCTATGATACTCACCAAAAACCTTTCAAACTGTAAAACAAACTTATACATTAAATGCTTTATTAATGATGCAAACAATCATCTATAACCTAGAGAAAACTACATAACCACATATTTTTGTTAATTTCTCAGGCCTTTATTTCGTTTCCAGGACCAAACATTGAGTATTTCAATTTCTGAAGCTTTTAAGAATAATGTTTCACCTTCAAGTTCTAGCTTTAGGTTCTGGAACGCCAATTATTGTCAGTACATCTTGGTTACTTTGTTAGGTCACACTTCTTCTCTGGATAATTATTCCGCTTTTTCCCTAGGAAGACGTTTGTGATTTTCCCTTGAAGAAGATCGTTCCACTCCTGCAGGATTTTCGCCTCTTCCTGCAGGGCGACTGCTTCATCTTGTAGAGCCCCATGCTCCTCTCTCAGCGCCTTATTCTCCTCTCGAAGAGCCTGTTCCTCCTTCCATAAAGCCTGCTCTTCCTTCTGGAGAGCAGCTCCCTCCTTTGTCAGGGCATCCTCTAGCTCTGCAGCCACCCTATCCTTCATTAGGGCTCTCTCTTCCATTTTGAGAGCCCTCTCCTGGTGATGAAGAGCCATGATCTCTTCACGTAGAGATTCGATCTCCTCATGCAGAGCCTTAGCCTCATTCTCAAAGGCTTTCTCTTGTTGCCTGAGAGCTGTGATCTGAGCCTGCATCACGCGGTTCTGTTGCCAGAAAGAATTCCCTTCTGTGTTCAAGGCATTGAGTTTCTCGCCAGATAGTTTGGGATTTTCTAAAATAAACCTTTTCACCTTCCGGAGTAGCTGGTTCTGCTGCCTTAGGATATGATTTCTTTCCCTGATGAACTGGTTGTCCATCCGAAAGGTTTTATTTTCTCTTCCTAGGGCTTTGTTTTCCCCCCAGAGGAACTTGTTATCTTTTCTCAGAGCCCTGTTTTCATCTCTCAATGCCTTATTTTCTCTACAGAGGTGTTTTCCCACCTCATGGGATTTATGTTTGAGTTTACTTTGATCTCGAGTATAAGAAAAAAAAGAAAATAATCTCAGTATTTTCCTTTTATATATTCGTCTTGATCCAGAGGCATTCACTCTTTGTCTGTCCATTACTGATAATTGGAACAGACAATGTCCTAGGTCTTTTCATGCAATCTTGGCTGTTTCCTGATTTCTTACTGAGTAATGCAGTAGGTATCCACTCAAAGTTCAGTCATGCCTGCTGGAGGAAAGTGAAAATAGAAATAAAAATTGTAGATTTACTCTTAGGTTATTACCACCAAACTTGGAGTTAAATCTAAACACAAATAAATTTAGACTTTAATCACTTAATTCTAATTAAAACATTAAATTGATGAAGGTTGTGAACTGAATTGTTATTTGAGTTCATAAACTAAGTTATTTTAACCAATATTAATGTTTTCTAATATATTAGTTTATAGTCTTTACATGTGGTACCTACTAATATTAACACCTACTACTCTAAAGAATGTTTCTAACTATTTGAATAAGCTATAGAAAAAAAAAGAAATTGGAATAAAAACTGGAGAAGACATTGAAGATATTTTAGGGTAGTTAAAATAATGATTACAGCATTTTACTTAGCTTTCTAGGAGAGTTAAAGATTTAGGCAACCAGCCACACTTACATTGCTGTGTTCTCCAAGTTACTTGTGAGTTTGGTTTCTGTTGCTAAATGAACAAATAAGCAGTGTTTTATGTCACCTATAGTGATGTCACCTAGTGTTAACATTAGTGATGTCACAGGCTACATATGTAGTGTGCCTCTTAAGGCCTGTATTTTAGTAATATGAGAAAATTTATATCTGATGTCTTCAATATTGCTAAATTAATGTGTATACGGTGCCAACTTACATATAAATTGTTAAATATGTATTTGAACCAACACTTGCCATCATTATTCAAGTATTTTATTATTGACAAGAATTTGTTTTATGTAATTAACAGTAAAAACTTTGAATAGTTGAGAATTTATTTAAAAAGTTAAGACCAGTAATGAATAATGTGAGTGAGGTAAATTTGAATGTCAAATAAACAGACGTGTTAACATTTTAATTCTAGTTAAATTATTAAATTATCTAATTATTTAGCAGTCTATTAAGTATCATTTCAAACACTAAATATGTTTACATAGGGTAAATCCAAATTATTTTATATGAATAAATATGTACATTTATATATAACAAGCTATAGCAAAATGAGTTATGAAATTAGGTAAGAGAAAGGAACTGGAGTACATTATATTGAGTTAAGTTATCCAGAAAGACAAACATCAAATGGTCTCACACATATGTGGATGTAAAGCACAATCTTTAGATGTGTGTGTTTAACTTGTGATACCTATAGAATGTGGAAATTAGAAAGGTGCCATTGGATAGAGGAGGAAAGAGAGATCTTAGTTGTGGATGGCACAGTAAAATACAGACTATATGTGGGGAAAGGGAATAATTGGTGAGGAAGTTTAAGTGCAGAAAGGGAAGGTCATGTAGGGTAGATTAAGGGGTATATTTAAAGGCATAAGGATATTCAAAAGGCATATTGAAACATACTAATTTATGCACTTCATATATACATATTTTAAGAGAGAGAGAAAAAAGGGTAGGAAGAGAGGAATGAGAATGAGAAATTTATTCATGTCACTGCTTATTTTTTTGTCAGCTCTCCCTATTCTACTCCAAGTAGATGATGAGCATTGAAGAATCTCATGTCACTGCTTGTTACAATTGAGAACATATTTAATTAAGTGTCACTGATATTCTTTTCCCTGTTCCCTACTTTACAAAATTTGATTTTTTTTTATTTTTTTATAAGTACTTTATTTTTTTTCAAGTTACATCCCAGTCGCAAACCCTTCCCTATTCCCCCTTCCTGTCCCACCCTTCCACCCTCTTCCCCCCCCC
>CAJQZJ010018033.1:8084707-8118129 GCA_907164525.1 Lophiomys imhausi
TTTGTTTGTTTGTTTGTTTGTTTGTTTGTTTATTGGGTGGCTAAAGCTAAATCCTTATTTCATCTATGTTTACGTTGAAAATGCTGAGCTTGTGAAGTTAGCAGTTAAAGTATGCATGCTAAAAACACTACTGCCAGGTTCAGGTGGAGAGTGAGCTTCCTGAGTCATAAGAAATCTACCCTTTGCAGAGAGAGGCTGGCAGTCTCCAGACCTTTTGCTTGCTTAGCCCCCAACAGTCCGTCCTTGCTCATCAGATCGCAGCTGGGTTCTGACAGTAGTTAAGACACATAAAGTCTGTCTTGTGGAACACTGCAGTGCTTCAAATGACTTCTTGTAAGCATTTTCTGAAGTTGTGATTGCCAAGTGAATGACCTATACTCTTGGCAGCATAAGCATCTTTGTTCAAGTTTCTGCTGTCCCACAGTGTTCACTAAGATTTCTCTTCTAGGCCTCATAACATGTTCATTGCAACAAGATCATCTGAATAGACCTCAACCACAAATTAAAACCTAAAACAATTACAAACTTTCCATGTACAGGTATATCCTCAGTTGTTGCTCAAAATTATTTCTGCCTCATGAATTAGATTATCTACCCAGTAGATCAGCTTAAGACATCTTTGAATTTAACTGGATAAAACTGCAAAGGCCCAAATGACAGACAGTACCTTTCATAACAGGTATCCAGAAAATTAATGGGTACTTGCTATTACAGTCTATAATATACATAGACTGTATATCTTTGAAATAGATCACTTCACCTTCTCAAAGTAGAACGGTTAAGTTTCCCTCAAGGACAGAAGGTAAACTGAGGACAATCACAGTAGTTGTGGATGAGAAACTCTTTCCTGAGGCCCATGTCCTTGGGGAAAATTATTGATGGAATGCAAGTGCCGTGTTCTAGAAGAGTCACTGTTAAGATAATTAAGGCAACCTTAAGAGGTTTAGGGGTAGAAAAAGAAACACTTCAGCCACAGGAATGCAAGTGTGGTGTTCTGGAAGAGTCACTGTTAAGATCATTAAGGCAACCTTAAAAGGCTTAGGGGTAGAAAAAGAAACACTTGGCATTTTTTACAGTTTTTCACAGGCCAGGTAATACCAGCCTTTCAATGTGGTGCATGTTTGGGAAAGTTGACAAGGATTTAGGTTGTGAAGACAAGGCAAGATATGCTGCAAAGAAACAATCACTTTCAGCCCCTAGGTCCCATAACTGTCTTTCAAACTACAAAAATCAAACCTGTAACCACCAATATTAGTCACTTAATTTTCACTTATATTCAAAGCGTATTTTCTAAAGTTAATGAAAACAAAATACAATCACAGCGATGGTTTGTTTAAGTGATGATCTAATTACTTTATAGAAAATTACCTTTCTTCCTTAAAACAGCATGAAGCTGCCAAACCCACTCGTGTAGTGAGAAGCCTCATGCTATTTGGCTTCTGGGCTCCATCTGTGTCCGCCTGCATCTGCTTTCATCCTCCTCAAACTCCTCTCCAAAGGAGCACAGAGAATCTGCAATTCATGGCAGGGCACCCAGCCAGATTAGAGGCTGCCAACAACATCAGGTTTTGTGAGAAGAATTAAGTTACTTAAGCATTCTCTGTAGCATAGCAATGGTGCTGTTGGATGCAAGTGTATGCAGCTTGAGTCTGTATTTCCACCCTGCTGAGAAAAGATAATTTAGAAGTGAGAGTGTAAGGTTCTGATGAGATTTGGACATTTTGCAGAGACCTAACCTTTTCAAGTGTTCTCACTTTCTGTTTTTGTTGATAGTTAATTTTTTACTCTTTTTCTTGCAGTTGTTGTAGGGTTCTTACAGGCTCAAAATATGGTGTCAGTCGCTCTGGTCCAAGGCCACCAATTTTTTTTTTTTTTTTTTTTTTTTTTTTTTTGCTAAGCACTTCTCTATTAGATTCCTTATTTGGCCACTTAACTTATGTGTGACTCATTCTGAAGCTCACCAACAAGGCCCAGCTACCAAAATTCTTTATTTGGCTGCCCTGACCAACAAGTTCAACTCAACTTAACATGTACTTCCCCCTTTTTCTCCTGAAAAACCACTCCTACAGAGCCATCTACTTCAGTTTCTGCCCTATTCAGATTCAGTTACCCCATCTCTCTATCTTGTTTAAGAAAAGATTTCTTTGTGTTGGAAATTGGTATGTGCGTTGTGGTCTTTGCCTGATCTGGGGTCTAAAAGGGAGCATCCCTTTAGTTGTTACATGAGAACATGGGAAGTAGTATTTGAAAAAACTGCACATATTATATTTATATGAGTTTTGTGAGTCTAAGGTCGTCCTCAATAATCCATTACCCTGGACAGCAAAAGTGAGGATCTGTGTCCTTTCCTATTGTACATATTTTGAGATATTTCTCTCCCTCTTGAAAATAATTTTAGATTATTTGTGCTTTTTAAATAAAAAAATTTGTGAAAACAAACTATAAGAAATATTTTATTCTGAACTGTTAACTTGGAATTTCAAATGAGTCAAAATACATTATATATATATATGCCTGGGATTGGGCAAAGACAGAGAAAGGTGGAACTTCCTGAGATTAAAACAGGAAGCCTGTGCTTTAGACAGATGATTAATTGATTTCAGCCAGGAGCAGGAAGAAGGAGGCACACACCATGGGTTAGAAAAAAGAACCTCATTCCACATGGCCAGGAACATTGGCATATCATGGAGAATGGCAGTCCAAGGAGACCTATGTATATATGGGGTCATATTTGGGTAGTAGAATTAAGAGCTAGCTTAGATGGGCTCAATTCAGTCCAAGGTTTGTTAAAATCCACATGGTCAGGCTGGAGAGATGGTTAAGAACACTGGCTTCTCTTCCAGAGGTCCTGAGTTCAATTCCCAGCAACCATATTGTGGCTCATAACCATCTACAATGAGATATGGTGCCCTCTTTTGGCCTGAAGGCATACATGGAGACAGACACTGTATACATAATAAAATATTTTGAAAAATCCACAAGGTCACTGTGTGTACTCATTTATAATGGGAGGTTAAGGATTAGGCGCCAAATGAATTAACAATAATATAAATACTGGTAAACAACTTAACTAATTATTTCTACAAATGACACCTAACATAATTTCATTAATTTTTTTTCTACATATGGCGTCCAACTACGGGAATGAGAATCCATGCTTACAGTATGAGAAGGCCCCAGTGAAAGCAGGTTTCCTAGTCAAAGAGCAGGGAACCAAACCCAAATTCATTTCAAAGGTGTGGCTACTTTAACAAAAGCTGTTGCCTTGCAGCAAAGGCCGAGAGCTAAGGCTTAGCTTTCCTTATGTACTAAAAAATTGGCAGCCTTCTAAACAGAATTTGAGAGTGGAATTAGTCGCCTAGATTAAAAATGGAAGAATTCATAATGCCTCAATACTTTTGTATTCCAATTGAGTTTGTTCCTCTTAGCATGCAAATGATTTTTACTCTGACAATTGTGGCTCTGTGTATCTTTTTTGAGAAAGTTCAGACTAGGATAGTCTTGAAGGAAAGAATTTACAGATGGAATGCTAAATTGCCAACAATGATAATGAAGAAAAGAGGGAGGACTTTCCTGATAAATAAGGCGAAATTGATGGCAGCTGGAGCTACGAGCTCCCTGGCTAAGAGGTGCTTCTCAGGGCTTTCTGGGAAGGGTCCACCAGTGAAATGAAGCCAAAACTAGAATCCAAGGAATAATGAATAAAGTTTTTTTTTTTTGTTGTTTGTTTGTTTGTTTTTCGAGACAGGGTTTCTCTGTGTATCCTTGGCTGTCCTGGACTCACTTTGTAGACCAGGCTGGCCTCGAACTCACAAAGATCCGCCTGCCTCTGCCTCCCAAGTGCTGGGATTAAAGGCGTGCGCCACCACCGCCCGGCCATGAATAAAGTTTTAATTTTAATTGCAGCATGGGACGGAATGGTTAGACATGCCAAGGCTCTTGTAATGTTGTTTCTTTGCTTGATTTTTGTTTAGATGTCTTGATTTTCCTATATTGTGAGGTAGAAAGGATATTTTTCTGGTTTGACATTGATAAAACATAAGAGATTTTTGAAGATTTTGTGCAGATTTCAAATTGTTACTACAGTTCAAAGTTGCTCTCTGGGTTACAAATTACAAACATCTAGGATTTAAGTGAAATATTTGAGCAGGGTGGTACTGGCACACACCCTTGATCCCTTAATCCAATCATACTAGAGGAAGAAACAGGCAGATCTCTGGATTCTAGGCCAGCCTGGTTTAAACAATTAAGGCAGGGTGGGAACCCTGCTGATAAGATAAGGCTGCTTACCAAAGACAGTCTAGAATTCAAAAATGACAAATTTTTCCTTGATGTTAAGTTTAATAATGTCCTTACTGATCTAATAGATAAATACACATAATCTAAAATTACGTAAAGAGAAAGGAGTCACAAGCCAGCCTCCTTAGGTGTGGGACTCCCACTGGAGAAACTGCTTTCAAGAGACATTTTGCCCTGAAGGAGATATGTTAATCGAGGGGCATGATGGTGAACACCTTTAATCCCAGCATTTGGGAAACAAAGACATGTGGATCCCTGACCTTCACCAAGGTCAACCTGGAGTACAAAGTGAGTCAAGGACTAAGATACACAGAGAAATCCTGTCACAAAAAAAAGGAGAGAGAGAGAGAAAGAGATATAGTCTGTTAACCAATGTAAGGACCCAGAGTTAGGCTATGGAAGAACATGCAAACAGCATGCCTCCCACTGCCAACAGTTAAGAAAAGCTAACATAAATTAGCATATCATGCTATTCTACACCAATCTCTTTAAGAATGGGGTTTCCATGGGAGAACTGGAACTCAAACTAATACAAAGTGGTTTAATTAATGTTATTATTTAATAGGGGTAATTCAATTATTTAAATTAATACCTTGATCTCAAAACTTGGGAGACAAGGACAAAACAGGCTCCTTGTGTGTTCCAGGCCAATCTAATCTACAGAGCTCTACAGAGCAAATCAAGACAGCCCAAGCCACAAATAAAAGCCCTATCTCAATAAGGATAGATATATCCACATAGAAATTAAATATCCAAAGAAAGGAGAAAAGGAAAGAAGAAATATATAAATGCATACCGTTGTTCCAAAAAGATGGGAGACAAAGACAGAGATAGATTGGTTCCTTTTGAGTTTGAGGCCAACCTAATTTACAAAAAGCCAGAACAACACAGAATAAACCTGTTTTAATCAATTAATAAATTTATGTCAACTGTAAGGAGAATACTTAAAGTCCATACAGTATTTTCAATTTGAAATAGATTATATATAGCATATAAATGTAATACTATTACATGTCATGTTTTTATATGGCATGAATGGAGACTTACAAATGTCTTTCTGCTGTTCAAAGAACAGAAAATATTCCTTAATTGATTTGTGCATCCTGCACATCCAAGGCATTCTGGTAATTGCAGAACCATATGTTACTTGTGAGAAATTATATATTTTCAGAACAACAGGACCAGAGTCCAAAGAAGACAAGAAGAGTAACCCAAATGATCCAGGCTCATAGATTGCCTCCATAGCTGTTTCCTCACAAATCTGCCTCCAGAACAACTTCAAACAGCTTTTTGAGATGGCCCAGCCTCAAAGACTGTTCCAGACAGGTCTTCAATATAGCTCTGAATTTTCCTACCAAAGTCCAGCTTCGAACTACAAACTGCTCAGCACATCAAATTGTTGAGCACATAGAGACTGGACAACAAATGTTACAATTTACTTGATTAACCATTTTTTTCCTTTTATTTGGGCCCCCAAACAGGTTTTCTGTGTCCCAATTCAGCAGGAATCAGTTTTAAGAGAGCAACGTCACATTCCCAAAAGTGGGGTGGATGATAGATGTTGTTTAGGGGGAATGGTTACAAATTGTTAAATGGTCTTGTTAAGCAAGATATAGGAAATTAGATTCAAGGATTTTCTATTTTTTTCTTTTCTCTATCCTTCTTTCTCTCTTATATAGGAGGGAAAGATTGAAGAGAAAAAGAGGGTGAATATATGTATATAATATAGAAATGATAAGATATAAGGATAGATTATTGTATCTGCTCTGAAACTCAAAACTTGTTCTCAAATAAGGTTATCTTTTCATACATTGGTATAGAATTTTGTATATTAATACAAAAATAAGATTAACTTTGATTCATTAGTATAGAGTTTTATATTTTAACACATAATATGTATATTTCAACTCTTATATAACGTATTGTGCCTATACAACTCATTTAAAAGTGTAGGTTTACGCCGGGCGGTGGTGGCGCACGCCTTTAATCCCAGCACTTGGGAGGCAGAGGCAGGTGGATCTTTGCGAGTTCGAGGCCAGCCTGGTCTACAAAGCGAGTCCAGGACAGCCAGAGCTGTTAAACAGAGAAACCCTGTCTCGAAAAAAAACAAAAAAACAAAAAAACAAAAAAAAAAAGTGTAGGTTTACTTCCAATCCTTTTATGGGTTGCTATTGCAATCTATTTAGGAGTCTGTGTAATACAGGTTGATTGCTGACCAGTGAAGCTTCTTGTCATGTCAAATACTAGTCTTAATTTATCACAAAATAGACTTAATAGGTTAAACAGATAGTAAATGGTTAAAATATACAGTTTGCTTGTTCAATGATAGATAGATGATAGATAGATTTATAAATAAAAGAGTAGATGTATTCAAAACCCTCAGAGGCATACAGAAAATGGCATTTAAAGATGTTTTTATTATTTTAAGAATTGTTCGACTTAAGACAGTCAGCCCCTGACAGCTCCCATTTGACTTGGAAGAAGACAATGAGCATCAAAAAGAAATCTCCCATCAGGAGATAATTCCCCAAAAAGAAATCTCCCATCAGAAGATAATTCCTACAGGACAAAAATGCCCCTGCTCTCTCAACAGACTATATACAGTCCAAAGATGGACCAGAGCTTAATTGCAGGTAAGTCAATGTCCTGATTCTGCAGACACAGAATGGGAAAATCCCTATTTCCTGCTGCACAATTTAGTTGTGAAAAATACTTGGCCAGAAGGCTGAAGATGATGCTCCAATGATATTAAGATATTTGGGACTGTCTAGGCAAAAAACTGTCATTTCTCTTTTTGGAAGCTTCTCTCCTATGCTTCCTACTCACTCAAATAATAACTTTATCCCTTCTTATGTTTTGATGGGGTTGAAGGCATAATAGTTATAAGATTTCAATTGAAATTGAGTTGTTTAGAATTTAAAAGGATATTTTCAAGTCCAAATAAAATCTTTAGGTTTATAAATATAGGACATGATAGAAATTATTAGGTTCAGAACTTTAGACACACCAAGATAGAGATATTTTTTTCTTCTCCATGATTGCCTGATACAAATAGGCTAAACATTAAATGCATAACTTTTATATATGGTTTTCTTAATTGTTTCATATTTGTTCTTATTGTTTCTACTATATGAGTTAAAAAAATAGCCCTTCTTTTTAGACAAAAGGAGGGAATTGTTTGCATAGTGTTAAGTATTCTAAATGTTAAATAATTGGTCCTGCTTGCTGTCTGTTACTTACATTGACTCTGATTGGTTAAAATAAGTGCTGAGGCCTGAGATTGGGCAAAGACAGAGAAAGGTGGGACTTCCTGAGATTAAAACAGGAAGCCTGTACTTTAGACAGAGGATTAATTAATTCCAGCCAGGAGCAGGAAGAAGGAATCACACACCATGGGTTAGAAAAAAGAACCTCATTCCACATGGCCAGGAACATCGGCATATCATGGAGAATGGCAGTCCAAGGGGACCTATGTATATATGGGGTCATATTTTGGGTAGTAGAATTAAGAGCTAGCTTAGATGGGCCAAGATTGCTCAATTCAGGACAAGGCTTGTTAAAATCCACATGGTCACTGTGTGTACTCATTTATAATGGTGGGTTAAGGATTAGCCACAAACCAATTAACAATAATGTAAATACTGGTAAAAAAATTAACTAATTATTTCTACAAATGACACCTAACATAATTTAACAATTTTTTTCACAATTACCACATAGTGGAATCAGAAAATATAAGTTACCTGTTTGTTCTTTTGTTTGTAGCCAAAATGTGTAGTAGGCCTTTCCAGGCAAAATTGATTTCTATCAGTTTGGATGGAAGTCCATTTCTCTCCTGTAATTATTATTACATATATATGTGGTTATATATAATCAATTTTAAGTTGAAAATTCATCATAAGACTGTATGCAGTTTAAGTATTCTACTCTACAGATGACATACATTTATTAAATGATTGAAACATGTTTTTTTGTTTGTGGGGGGGTTGTAGTTCGGGATGTTCATAGATTATGCTGACGTCAAACTCAAAAGAAACCTATCTATCTCTGCTTTTGTCTCCCACGTTTTAGGATCAAAAGTATGCATTTACATGTTTTCTTTCCTTTCTCTGGAGATTTAATTTCTATGTGAATATATCTATCCTTATTGTTGTTAAGGCTGTCTTGATTTGCTCTATAGAATTCTGTAGATTAGATTGGCATTGAACACACAAGGAACCTGTTTTTCCTTGTCTTCCAAGTTTTGGGATCAAGATATGAATTTAACTAATTGAATTACCTTTAATAAACAATAATATTACTTAAATCACTTTGTAGTAGTCTGAGTTTCAATTATCCCATTGGTGTCCCATTCTTGAGGAGATTGCTCTCTCTCTCTATTATTTTTAGGGTTTTTTTGAGACAGGGTTTCTCTGTGTATCCTTGACGGTCCTGGACTCACTTTGTAGACCAGTTTAGCCTTGAACTCACAGAGATCCACCTGTCTGCCTCTCTAGTGCTGGAATTAAAGGGGCGTGCCACCATGCAGGACTCCTAATATATCTCTTTTAGCGGCAAACTACCTCTTGAAACCAGCTCTCCCATGGGAACCTAACACCTAAGGAGACTGGCTTGTGATCCCTCTCTCTTTACATAAATTTAAGATTATGTGCACTTATCCATTATATAAGTAAGGACATTATTATTTATTACTCAGCAAAAACTTATACATAGTACCTTCAAGGAAAAAAATGTGTCATTTTGAATTCTAGACTGTCCTTAGCAAGCTGCCTTATCTTATCAGCAGGGGACTCACTGTGACTTCATTGTTTAGACTAGGTAGAATTCAAAGATCTACCTGTTTTTGCCTCCAGTGTGATGGGATAAGGGCGTGTGCCATTGCCGCCCTGTTCAAATATATCACTTAAATCCCAGATAATAGTAACACTGTAATCCAGAGAGCAGTGCAAATCTTTGAATTGCAGTAATAATTCCAAATCTGTCCAAAATCTTTAAAAATCTCTCCTATTTGAGCAATGACAAACCAGAAAAATGTCCTTTCTACCTCCCAATATATGGAAAATAAAAGACATCTAAACAAAATTCAAGCAAAGAAATAAGAACATTCCAAAAGCCTTGGTCTAACCATGCCATCCCATGCTGCAATTACAGCTGTTTCATAGAATCCGGCTTCAGCTGTGTTAAATTGGTGTGCCAATACCAGATATCACTAATAAGCATCTAGGAGTCAGGGAGCTCTGAGCTCTAGCTGGCATCAATTTTATTTTGGGAAAGGACTCCTTCCTTCCCCCCATTGTCATTGTAGGTAAATTAGCATTTCATCTGTAAGGGCTTTCCTTTTCTAAGCCTATCCTAGTCAGATCTTTCTTTAAAATGATAAGGAACCATAATTGTCAGTGTAAACATTGTTTCCATGCTAAGAGAAACAAACTCAAATGGAATCAAAATGTATTGAGACATTATGAAATCCTCCATTTAAATTTAGGTGGTTAATTCCACTCCCAAGCTGTGTCCAGATGTCTGCTGGTGTTTCAGTACATAGGGAGAGCCAAAGACTTAGCGCTCCACCTTTGCTGTAGGGCAGCAGCTTTTGTTAAGGTAGACACAGCTTCTGTTAATAGAGCCAGCCGTACCTTTGAAATGCATTCAGTTCTGTTTCCTGATCTTTGGCTAAGAAACTGCCTTTTTACCCAGGCTTTCTCAGGTGGTAAGCATGGGTTCTAATTGCTGTTGTTGGGCACCATTAATTGAAACAATTAATTAAATTATTTACCTTTATTTAGATTTTTATTAATTGATCAGTGGTGTTAATCCCTAACCTACCACTATAAATAAAGACAAACAGACACCTGATGAATTTTAACAAGCCTTGGCCTGGATTGTGCAATTTTAGCCTATCTAAACTAGCACTTAATTCTATTCCTCAAATACAATCCTATATAATATATATACATCCCTTTGGACTGCTTTTCTCCAGCTCCATGCTGACATCCCAGGCCACTTGGAATGCTCTTATTTCATCTATCCCATTGTGTATCATCCTTCCTGATCCTGGCTTCTTCCTCCCTCTACTGTCTGGAGGCTTCTACTCATGAACCTCTCTGCTTCAGAAGTCTGAGCACCTTAGTCCCACCTACCTCTATCTTTGCCCAATCTCAGGCCTCAGCATTTATTTAACCAATCAGAGACAATGGTTAATCAGAAAGGTAAAAGAGCTTCACTTGGTGTACAACAAGCAGGCTTTTGGGAGCAGAACATATAACACTTTAACATATAAAATGCATAACAACACCCCATCAATCCATGGAGTGTGGAATCTGAAAAAAAAATCTTGTTGAAAAGGAAATATGTGGTATTCTAAATGTTAACAAGTATATTAATGTAGCAATTTTTCTGGGCTTCATGTTGATTGTAAGGAAAAAGTTAAGTTTATGTCCTAAAGCTGTGTTCCCAGGAGTGGTTCCAGCTGTTGCTATGCTGATGAAGGAGAAGGACCTTCAACTAGGTCAAGGTTGCCCTGTGCTGGCATCCGATCTATTATTCATGTCATGCTATTATGATTTTTTTTTAGAAGAATCCCTAACCAAAACAAAAAATGTTTCCATTTGGGCCAGGTCATATCATATTAACCATACCATCTGTTGTTTGGGTTATTGAAAAATTCCTTAATTATAAGAATGTCAAAACAGAATTTTGGTGGCCAAACTGACCACAGCTAGTTAATCAATAATAATGAGCCAATCAGAAATTGACATGACTAGACTAGTTACCTAAATGTCATCCAATCATATGGGAAAAAAAAACTGCTTCTTTGTCTAAGTTGCTATATAAGCTCTATACTTCTTGAACTGAGGCTCCAACTTATGGTGGTTTATCACTGAGAGTTGTGAGTCTGAGCTTAAACTTGTCCTGAATAAACAGCCCTTGTGCATTTACATCAGTGATGGTTCCTTGGTGGTCTTTGGGGGTCTCAAGAACTGGGCAGAACATTAGGAGTCTTCCTCTTTTCTACATCCTTGCAAAAATGTGCTATCTCTTGAGTTTTTGTTCTTAGTTATTTTGATGGGTGTGAGATGGAATGTCAGAGTTGTTTTTATACATAAATTTCAAAAGGTTAGACTAAATGTGATTGCTATTCTAAATCAATTGGTTAGGAAAATTTAAGTAAAAAGAAAATTTATTATATTAATCTAGCTATTCTCAGCCATTTACCCTTGATGAGCTTTGATGGTTAACTGAGAAAAATGTTATTCTTTCTTTTAAAACTTTTGTGTGTCTTCTCCCTTCTCTGTGTTTGTGTATGTTTGCTTCTTGTGCTTTTACAAAATTTGTTTATTTATTTGTTTTAATTAGCCTGTTTGTTTAAAAGGAGAGATTGAAAGACAGAGTAGTGTTAGATGCATGGATGGGAGGTGGGAAGGATGTAGAAAAGAGGTAAAGGAATGAACCATGATAATACATTGTAGAAATTTTCAATCAAATGTGATTAAAATTTATTAGAAAAAACTAATTAATGAAACTAACAAATTTCACATATATATAATTTATACAAGGGTTCTTATATATATCTTAATAGCTTTCAACTCAATAAGAAGATCAGACTGGCCTTCACTTTTTTTGAATTTTCTACCTCTGACTAGTGAATGCTAGACTTAGTGATGTACAACATCTTGTTGGGCTCAAAACTGGCAGACTTATAAGGTTTATATATGTTGGAAAATATATGATAGGGAAAGATAACTCTTGTGTCATATAAATATATATATATATATAATACATCACAGTATAGAGGACTGAAAGAATGGAAAGGCCATGCTAATGATTGAAAAATAGCTTACAATTTTTTTATAGTAAAATTAAAAAAAATGCCTTTAATACAGCACCTGCATAGCAGAAGGTCTTTAGAGATAAGTGACTCCAACATTCTACCTTCATGGAAGGGACCCTGGTGGGAATGTATTGAGCATCTTGACTAAGGTCATATAGCTGGTAGGCACAGAACTGTCAAGCATGTCAATTATGTTGGAATGTCACAGCAAACTTTGTTTTGGTTGATATTTCATTTGTACTAGTAAACATAAATACTAGTAAACAATTTAACTAATTATTTCTACAAATGGCGCCGAATGTAATTTAACTAATATTTTTTACATATGGCGCCCAGCTACGGCAATTAGAATCCATGCTTACAGCATGAGAAGGCCCGGCTGAAAGCTGGTTTCTTAGCCCAAGAGCAGGGAACCGAACTCAAATGCATTTCAAAGGTGCAGCTAACTTAACAAAAGCTGTTGCCTTGCAGCAAAAGCTGAGAGCTAAGGCTTAGCTCTCCTTACATACTAAAAAACTGGCAGCCTTCTAAACAGAATTTGAGAGTGGAATTAACCACCTAGATTAAAAATGGAGGAATTCATAATGCCTCAATACTTTTGTATTTCAATTGAGTTTGTTCCTCTTAGCATGCAAATGATTTTTACCCTGACAATTGTGGTTCTGTGTATCGTTTTTGAGAAAGTTCAGACTAGGATAGTCTTAAAGGAAAGAATTTACAGATGGAATGCTAAATTACCAACAATGATAATGATAATGAAGGAAAGAGGGAGGCCTTTCCTGATGAATAATAGAAAATTGATGGCAGCTGGAGCTAAGAGCTCCCTGGGTACTAGGTGCCTGTCAGGAGTTTCTGGTATAGGGCCGCCAGTGAAATGCAGCCAAAACTAGAATCCAAGGAATAATGAACAAAGCTTTAATTGCAGCATGGGATGGCATGGTTAGACATGCCAAGGCTTTTGGAATGTTGTTTCTTTGCTTGACTTTTGTTTAGATGTCTTTGATTTTCCTATATTGGGAGGTAGAAAGGATATTTTTCTGGTTTGGCATTGCTAAAACATAAGAGATTTTTGAAAAATTTGAGCAGATTTCAAAATGTCACTGCAGCTTAAAGTTACTCTCAAGGTTAAAGTGTTACTAAAATCTGGGATGTAAGTGAAATATTTGAGCAGGGTGGTACTGGCACACAGGCCCTTAATCCCTTAATCCCATCATACTAGAGGAAGAAGCAGGCAGATCTCTGGATTCTAGACCAGCCTGGTTTAAACAATGATTCAGGGCGGGAAACCTGCTGATAAAACAAGGCTACTTACTAAAGACAGTCTAGAATTCAAAAATGACACATTTTTCCCTTGATGTTAAGTTTAATAATGTCCTTACTGATCTAATGGATAAATGCACATAATCTTAAATTTTTGTGAAGAGAAAGGGCTCACAAGCCAGTCTCCTTAGTTGTGGGGCTCCCACTGGAGAACTGGTTTCAAGAGACATTTTGCCCTGAAGGAGATATGTTAATCTCTGGGTATGGTGGTGCACACCTTTAATCCCAGAATTTTGGAGGCAGCAGCAAGCTAATCTCTGTGAGTTCAAGGCTAGCCTGGTGTGCAAATGAGTCCAGGACAAGGATACACAGAAAAATCCTGTCTCCAGAAAAAAAAGAAAAAAGAGAGAGAGAGAGAAAGAGATATATTCTGTTAACCAATGTAAGAACCCAGAGTTAGGCTTGGGAAAATTACAAACTGCATGCCTCCCACAGCCAACAGTGAAGAAAAGCTGATATGCTATTTTACACTAATCTCCTTTAGAATGGAGCTTCCATGGGATAATTGGAACTCAAACTAATATAAAACATGATTTAATTAATGTTATTGTTTAATAAGGGTAATTCAATTATTTAAGTTTATACCTTGATCTCAAAACTTAGGAGACAGGGGAAGAACAGGTTCCGTGTGTGTTCAAGGCCAATCTGAATCTACAGAGCTCTACAGAGCAAATCAAGACAGCCCAAGCTACAAAGAGAAACCCTGTCTCAATAAGGATAGATATATCCATATAGAAATTGAATCTCCAAAGGAAGGAGAAAAGGAAAGAAAAAATATATAAATTCATACCTTTGTTCCCAAAACATGGGAGACAAAGACAGAGACAGATTGGTTCCTTTTGAGTTTGAGGCCAAACTAAACTACAAAAAGCCAGAACAACACAAATAATCCTGTTTTAATTAATTAATAAATTTATGTCAACTGTAGAGGAAAATACTTAAACTCCATAAGTCTTATACTGTATTTTCAATTTAAAATAGATTATATATAGCATATATATGTAATACTATTACATGCCATGTTTTTATATGGCATGAATGGAGACTTACAAATGTCTTTCTTCTGTTCAAAGAACAGAAAATATCCCTTAATAGATTTTTGCATCCTGCACATCCAATGCATTTTGGTGATTGCAGAACTATGTGTTACTTGTGAGAAATTGTATATTTTCAGAAAAACAGGACCTGAGTCCATGGAAGACAAGACAAGTAACCCAAATGATCCAGCCTCATAAATTGCCTCAAAAGCTGTTTCCTCCCAAATCTGCATCCAGTACAACTTCAAACAGCTTGCTGAGATGGCCCAGCCTCAAGGACTGTTCCAGACAGGACATCAATGGACTCCTGAACTTTCCTACCAAAGTCCAGCTTCAATCTACAAATTGTTCAGAACATTCAAATAGCTGAGCACCTAGAGACTGGACAACAAATGTTACAATTTACTTGCTTAACCATTTTTTTCCCTTTTATTTGGGCCCCTAAACAGGTTTTCTGCGTCCCAATTCAGCAGGAAGAAGTTTTAAGAGAGCGACGTCCCATTCCCAAAAAGTGGGGTGGATGATTCTTTGGTTATTTGACGGGTTATAGATGTCATTCAGGGAGAATGGTTACAAATCGTTATATGGTCTTGTTAAGCAAAGTGTAGGAGGTTAGGCTCAGGGATTTCTTTTTCTTTCTTTATCCTTCTTTCTCTCTTATATAGGGGGAGAAGACTTGAAAAGAAAAAAGAGAGGGAATATGGATATATAGTATAGAATTGATAAGATAAAAGGGTAGATTATTGAATCTACTCCTATAGATATTTGTATATTGATACAAAATTAAGGCTATATTTTGACTAGGTGTTGTACCTATATAATTCATAAATTTGCAATGTGAAGTTCTAGTCCTTTTGAGAGTAACTATCACACACTGTCATATTTCTTTTTGGAAGCTGCTTTCCTATGCTTCCTACTCAAATAATAACTTTATCCCTTCTTATGTCTTTGATGGAGTTGAAGGCATAGTAGTTATAAAATTTCAATTGAACTTGAGTTGTTTAGGATAATTTTAAAAATGCATGTTGATAGTCATTCAAACTTGTGATTTTATTAGGATAATTAAATTAGTTAATTTCAGAGGTTCTAAGTTAATCAGATATTAAGTTGTTAGAGACAAGCAACATTTGCTTACTCAATGGATAGATGGTCTTCAATAACTTCAAGAGATCTGCAGAATATGGTATTTAAAGATATTTTTGTTATTTTAAAAATTCTTTCACATGAGACTGTCAGCTCCTGACAGTTCCCATTGGACTTGGAAGGAGACAATGAGCATCAAGAAATCCCCCATCAGGAGATAATTCCTACTGGGCAGAAATGCCCCTACTCTCTTAACAGACTATATTGCAGTCCAAAAATGGACCAGAGCTCAATGCAGGTAAATTGATGGCCTGATTCTACAAAGACAGAATGGGCAAGTCTTATTTCCTGCTCCACATCTAAGTCTGTGAGACATGCTTGGACAGAAGGCTGAAGATGGTGCTCCAATGTTCTAGAAACTGGGGACTGTCTAGGCAGCCAGTTGTCTGTCATTTCATAGTTTTGGAAGTTGCTTGCTCTGCACTTCCTATCTATTCAGATATATTTATCCTTCTCAGGTTTCTGATGTGATTGAAGACTACATAGATATAACATCACAGTAAATTTTAAATCATCTAGGAATTAAAAGGATGTTTTAAGGTTAAGATGGTTTAGTTAATAATGTAAGTTAGGATGGAAGTTGAATTAGGTATAGATCCTTAAATTCATCAAGAGAGATATATGTCACACCTTTTAGTTTTCATAATTGTTTTTATTGTATTTATTTTTACTGTATTGTGTTTATTGTTAAGAAAAGGAGCCTTTTGCTAGACTTAAAGGGGGAGATGTTGAGAGAAGGTCTAATATTGTTTCTGATACTTTGATTTCAATGCTGAGATCTGGTTACCGCCCCTTCTGAGGCATTCTCTTGATTGGTTAATAAAAGTTGCTTATGGCCAATTAGCTGGGAAAGAGTATAGGAAGGTGGGACTTCCTCAGATCAGCAGGAATTCCGCACACACAGAGACTTTTTCTCTTTCCGCTGGGAGACACAGAAGGAGAAAGACGTCTGGAGAAGTCTGGAAGGTACTCACAGGCACATGTTGGTTTGGGGTTAACTTAGAGTAGCTAATTGAGAGTCTGCCCAGCTAAGGGCTAAGCGTTAAAATATTAAAAGGTCTTGGTGTATTTAATTATTGGGGAAAAGACTGCGGCAGCTTATAGGCCCTCAGTCCAAGCAGTCCCGGGCTGTTGGATTCCCAGACTCCCCTTGAGCCCAGGCGAATCTCCCGCTAAGCCGCCGGTAATTCTACCGGCCTAATATAACAACTTATATTAATTAACAGAGTTTAGGTTATAGGCGGTGTAGGCCACCTTTGGTCCGGGGCTCTTTCTCCAGGATAAGTTAGGAAACCAGTGAAGGCACTCAGGCCAGGCAGCCTGCTCCTCTGCCAAGCCCCTGGCTACTCCATTGGCCACTCTGCCAGCCCATTATTACAGTTTATACTTACTAATAACTACATTAATTAATTAATTTGAAGTTTTCATCCAACAGTGAAAATTCTGCTAAAATCTTTAAATTTGTATTGTGTGTTTCCTTGTTTTTACCTAAGGAAAAGAAAGTCCTTTCAATATTTGCCTTAGACAATCTATTGGGCCTTTTCTGTAGCCATATGATTCAATGATGCACAGTACATAATTGTGATACAAATCACTTGTTTATGGTTCTGATATTCTCAGGATAACCCTGTGTGTTACAGATTAAACATTTCTATAAGAAAAGTGGAGAACTAACAGAGGCAGCAATGTTGGCAGATGCACCTCTATTGAGAGAGCTAACTATAGAAGATGGGTAGTGAGGAGAATGGGGCAGACTGAAAAACACAGAAGCACATAGAAATTTGGACATGTGCCAAATGTTGGCCTGCTTTAAAGTAAGAATATGAACAGAAATTCCAGAAACATTCATGCATGTACTTGCACACAAACACTCACACCTTACAATGAACTTTCAATAATTTCAGAGGTTTTAGAATGCCCAGACTAATTACTGTTTCTATTCAACTTCCATTCATCTATCTTTACCCTCTTAACAACAGTTATTATGCACCGCTGTATCTGGTATAAAATCATTTTTACTATCAAGCAAAACCTGACAAATATTAACAGAAAACCAGTGTCTACCAAGTAAATGTTTAACAATGCCAAAGACACATTTGAAGATTATAGCAGAGATTCCTATGTATTTTTGTAACTTGATGTTTCTGTCAACATATTTGAAGATTGTCTTCTTGATTTAAAGTTTTCTTTCCCTATTATTGTAAAAGATTTAAGGAAATGTTAGTATACTAGAACATGAATTTTGGGTAACTCAAATTTTTGTTCCCCAGCCATGGTCACTTATATTTGGTTCCAAACTAAATTATCTCCTAACCCCTATTTAAATGAAAGTTCTTTTCTTACCTCAACAGCAAAAACTAATTGAGATACTGAATTGTCAATCAGGAAAAAGGCAGAACATTCTATTAACTAAGAGTACTCTGAAAACAAACAGTGAGCAAATGGTACATAATTCAAGCTAAGCAGAAAGATGCAGGCACTAACCTGGAATGTGATACCGCCGAAATAATACTTGTAAGCTAATGCAAAGAAAGAGAGGTTGTTATGTTAGGACTTGAATAAGTAGGTACAATTTAACTAACACAATTTGACAGAATGAATAAGTGCAGGAAGCAGTGTGAGGAAAATTAAAGGACTCAGAACAAACAGTAAGCACTTCAGTAATCAAGACTACATAAAATTCTAAAGAGACATGTTCTGGCCCCTGGACCAGAACCACTTATGTAAAACATGTCACCTTTACCTGGAAAGAACAGTAGATTAGCTAGATCTCCAGTCTGCTTTCATTTTTTTTGTGTGTGTGTGTGAATTGCTTTCTTTTTATTATTGTGCCATTTTAATAGTGCAATTATGTCTGAATAACAATAGTCATCCTCATATTTTCAACCTTTTATATTTCCTGCATTTATTATATGTGTTTTCTGTAAAGGTAAATAATTAAATTATTTACTGGTATTTATGTTATATTTAATTGTTTGTGGTGATGTTAATCCTTAATCTATTATTATAAATAATCATACAGAACCCTGATGGATTTTAACAAGACTTAGCTTGGATTGTGCAATCTTAGCCCACCTAAGCTAGTGCTTATAATTCTATTCTTCAAATAAAACCTCACATATTCATACATCCCCTTGGACTATTATTCTCCATGCTATGCTGATGTACAAGGCCACATATAGTGATCTTCTTCATTTACTCATTGTCTTCCTTCTTCTTCTTCCTCCTCATTTCTTTCCATTCCATGAACCTCTTCTTCAAAAGCCCATGCACCTTAGTTCCTCCTACCTTTGTCTTTGAGCAGTCTCAGTCCTCAGCATTTATTCAACCAATGAGACACAATGGTTAGCAAGCAAAGTAACATATAGCAGACAGGCCTCTGGGACCAATTAATTAACATTTAGAATACATAACAGAGCAATGGATCAGTTATTTACATTTCCTTTTCCTGTATCTTTGGAAACAACAATGACCTACAAATTCCTATGTTTTTGTTTATGACAGTTACCTGTATGAGTGTGCGCTAATATATCCAATGGAAATCAAAACCCTCCTACAAAATACAGATTGACTTAAGTTGAAGTGATATGAAAAAAAATATATATATACAGGCCTCAACTTAAGAGAAAAACCTGATATTTTGCCAAATACTGTTCTCTTTTTTAACCCTGTTCCCAGAGAACTTTATAAATTAATCAGTACAATAATATAAATTTATTTACAATGCTTATGTTTTTAATCTCTCTCTGTGGAAATTAAATTCTTGGAAGCTGATCTGTATCATCAATATTATTTTAAAAGAAGCTCATATTAAAAAATGTGTTTGACCTTGTGGTTTGATAAAGGAATTATGGACAAAGAGTTTTAGTTTTCATTCCTCAGTTAAATCAATTGCCATCCATTGTAGCCACTAAATTTATTTTCTGAGAATAAAGTCAAGAGAGTTATTTGACATTGAAAAACACCTTTCTTGAAATGATTGTTTAAGCCTGTTTTCCCCTTATATGCTAGCAACTAAAATACACTATATAGAATCATACTAAAAAATCAATTGAGAAACAGATTGAAAAATATTCTTATGCATTTGTAATATATATATGATAAAGTAACTATATACATGCATTTAAATTTGAAGAGTGATATTCTAAAATACAAGCGAATCTATGAAATACTTGTAACTTATAGTAGTGTTTACTCTCTCTCAAACTCCTGACCAAATTTTTATGATTTTTATTGATTTACAAACACACACACACACACACACACACACACACACACACACATTCTACTGATGTGGTTCTCCCTTTTTCTTGAGGACTGTTGGATACCATTCCACAAGGACAAGTGGAACAAAGGCAGGAGACAGGGCTTGGATGGTCTGAGTATGGCAGAGTAACAACTCTGGACCAGCTTTAGTGAGGCAGCTCAACTTTATTAAGGGTGAAAGAGGGTATTATAGAACTTTGGGGAGTGGGTAGGGGTTTCCAGGTTAGGTGTAGATTATTGGTTGGGGCTTATGGTACTGGGATCCTTCATTTGCATGGAGAGTAATTCCAAGAATCCCAGGTGCTTCGTGAGTGGATTCTTAGCAGAAAGAAAATTAAACCTGTAACTTCCTTGATTACATGACATTCCTTATTTGGAGGTGGTGGTGGTTGGGCTCTTGAGATCAGACATAGAGGATGGATCCTAACTGGTAAAGGAAGTCCTCCATTCATCTCCAAGCTCAAGGCTTTCTGGACATGGAATACTACAACCATAATATTGAGACCCAACATATTGAGTCTATTTGGTGTTGCCCTCGGAAGTGTATAGGTTGATCACCTGAAGAAGACATCAGCCATAGATTGATTGTACCACTTCATTTAAAATGGAACATTGTGAAACTTACCATATTACTGTATCTGCATTGGACAGCGTTTGTATCTGTGGTTCTTTCTACAATGCAGCAATTAAGTTAAAATCTTTTAATTCTTTGTCTCATTGTTCTAGGTTCAGTGATTGTGATGAAAGTTTTTATGAAAGGGCAATGTTTTAATAAATCTAGAAAAATAAGGAACTATTAAAATAAAAATTGAAAAGAATTAATTCATCCTTGTGAAGGATACCATGAGTAAACACTTATATTAAACATTGTTCAATAAAGATAACATTTCAAAGAAGTAGGGAAAATTCAGGAAAGGAAATGACCTAACATTCTGCAACATTGACAAATGTATTCATATGCTTTTGATGATTGGTAGTAATTTTTAAAGTACAACAAAATAAAGTTAATCTCTATAATTTAAGGAGAATGATTTATTAATTCTAGATCATAATATTTTAGATGGATTAACATATTCTTATTTTACATAGATATTTTAGAAAATATATTGAAAGGAAGTTTTGCAATCCTGGACAATAAAATCTAAAGGACAGAGTAGGGGTTAATTAGACACAGACATTGTCATCAGATAACTTTTACAAAGGCTTCGTGGAAGACTTAAACACATCAACATCAGCTTAATATAGGGTTTGGATGCTCATAGGTCATCTACAAATATTTTTCATCATCAATTGGCTTTCCAACATCAAATCTGCACAGAACTCTAGGATTATAGACCAAGATGCACTCAGTTTAAATTATATATGGATAAACTAAGTAAGCAGGTCAGAAAAGAGTGGTGCTACATTTAGAGCCTTGGGAGTAACTTGATGTACCTATAAAGATGAGCATAGTAGAGTGAATTTGTACAATCAGAGCAGAGAGCCAGACCACAGATTTAAAGGGAAATTATGGGGAAAAGAGGTTCATGAGAAAGATTATGGGCAATCAAGTTACCAATTTTGGAATTGGAGTAATTTTGGTTACTTGTTAATATTTTCCATGGAATAAAATGAAAATAACATACAATGTGGATTAAAATGAATGAAAACTTAAAGAGTTTGAGGAAAGAGCATACTGAAATATTTTAAATTTCTTAACAATAGAAGAAAAAATTTTGGTAAGTACTTGATATTAATGTTAGGGAATGCAACACTGTGTACATAAAAATATTTGAGCATGTGTTTGAATGATATCTTTCTCTCCACTTTGAAGCATAAAAAATGTCTACATTACTCAGTTTATCACTTTATTATTAATCTTGAACAGCTAGAGAGATGTATTCATTTTCTGAATTTTGACTTCACTAAGTCATCTGTAGAATGTTGAATGGTAGTCCATTCCTGAGTTTATCCACTGAGAAGACAGCCTGGCAAATTTGCAACATTTGGAGAAAAAAAAAGATGAGAGTAAATGTTCCTACTTCATATAAGACTTCAAATATCTCCTTCCTATCTGATTATTTGTACACATCTTAAGGAGAGTTTTCAGAATGTGAAACAGTAATCTTTCATTCTAGCAGATTTCTGCAGGTTTTTTATTATGATATTTTTAATAATTGCAAGTTATAACAGACTACAAAAAGCCTAAAAGATATAGTCAGCAGTGACCATTATCCTTTGTTGCTAATGCAACAAATGAGAGTAATTTTAGGAGATGCTTCTGTCAAGAGCTTCTGGTGGCTAATAGGAGCAGTAGTTTAAGGGGAGCCACAGCTGCTTCTATGGAGAGAGTAAGAGCTTAGGGACTGACTTCATGAAGCAACATCAGTCATAACTAAAAGCCACAGTGTGGAGAGTCACATGACATTGATTCATAAGGTTGGGATTTTTTTTTACAAATAAGGACATGGTATCGTTCAGACATCTACAACTGTGCAAATATATCTAAATAACTTCCAAAAGGAGCACACATTTCTTACCATCTCCTCTGCTACATAAATCCATTATTATTGTCATCATAATCATCATTTATGGCTGACAAAAATACTATGCTATTTTTCTAAATAATTCAGAGGAAAAAAGTCACACCTTTTCTAAATAAACTCAATGCTTAATTACTTAAAAAGGTGGAAGTAAAGTTAAGTGAGTTTGAGACCTTGAAGTTTAAGTTTGGTATTATCCACAAAGTCCAGGAAAATATGTTTTCTATCAGCTGTTATATTTTAAAGGATAAGTATTATTTCATGTTTTCATGCTTGAAAACAATATAATTAAAAATCATATGCAAATATGTTAAAATGTATAAGAATATATGTTAGAAGTACTAATATATTTTTCCATGGAACACTTCATTACAAATAATGGGATATATAATATCAGAATAGTACTTCTAATGAAATTTACATAATTGGTATAAATTATATGTGCCAATAGCTATTTTAAGGTGTCTTGGAGATAGCAATATCAGCCAGAAATAATAAAATCTGACTTTCAGTTTGCTCAGTATCTTGTGATTACTGATTCATAGACGTTTATTCTGATGGTGATAACTGTTGCTGTTTATAAAGTGCCTACAATATACCTGGTATTTCAGGTATACCATTTGATCTGTTTAGCAGTCTCACAACTCTCTTTGATTACACCCTGACATTCAGAATAGCAAATCTATCAGGCTGCTTAGTCTACAATTTAATGTCATTTTCTCCAGCTCCGGGATTTTGATGTTTAGTAGTCTGCTACTTAGATGAAGTGAAAGTTAAATAGGTGAAGCAGTTCCTGAGGGCCCAAGATAAGGCGGTCATATGCACCACAGTCCTGTTTTTTTTTTTTTTTAAACCCTAAGGTTTTAAACAAAATCACACCAAAAACAAATTCATCAGCACAGAGGGTATAAAATACATATTGTCAGAAGGAAAAAAACATTTTGAGGTATGATTGATACAAAAAAGTATTGTTTTTATAATCACACATGAACACACATATAAGTTGATAAGGACACACTATTGTTCCTTCTGCTTATGATCTCTTGACCTGCAGTGTCATGTCAATTACCAATTTTAAATTTTGGAATTATTACTTATTACTTGTTTTGTTGCTGGAATAAAACACCTGACAAGATGTGACTTCAGAAAGGAGTTATTTGAGCTCATGGTCTAAGGGTATGCTTCATCGTGGTTTATGGCATGCATTTTTCATGGCAGTAGATAACGTAACCTGAATTCTCCAGATCTTAAAAGATAGACAGTAGAGGGGGCAGGAAGTGAAGCCTAGACTGAGTATATTCCTCAAGACCCACCCACCAGAGACCTCCCCAAGTAGATAAACCCACCTCACCAAGTTTTCATATTTGTCATCCAAAAAAGTCACCAGGTGACTACCAAAGTTTGCAAATATGTAAGCTTGCAGGTGATAGTTTATATAACATGATGCCATATGTTTTCATTTCACTGTAAGTTTCAATACACTTATCACTTCCTGGTCCTCACAGTTCAAGCAGGACCTGTATATTTCTCACCTGCTATGACCTCACTATTTCACCCAGGATACAATTTTATTTCTATTATTTGAAAACATACAAAACTAAGCATTAAGTACACACTGTGTGGTTCTCATACATCCAAGTTTCATTCAGAAGAAGCTGTTTCTATATTGTTAAATTATTGTACACAGCATAGATTATTTCTATTTGTCATTTTATTAAATAAAAAATAGACATTTTTGTACATGGTATAACATTGATTATTGAAAACAGCAATATACAATGACATCATTAAATGTATGACAATTTTCACATAAAAATTTATAAATATTAGTCTCATAAGAGAAAGAGTTCAAAAGGCATGACCAGTTGAGAATATTCTGTTGGTTGCTTCTTTGTGTAATCATACTCATGTAGACTGTTTAATTATATTTTAGTCTTGTTATTCATCTTATTATTTGATTTTTAGCAATTTTAATTTATTAGTTCCAAGAATGAGTTCATTACTAATTTTAGCTAACAAATATCACATTGAAACCATTCATAATTAAAGAATATATTAAACCACTTTACACACACACACACACACACACACACACACACACACAGACACACACACATATAGTTTCTATCAGCTATATCCATTTTATATCACTCTTAAATATTTAAGCAGTATTATGGCAAGATAGCTGGCTTTCAGGCTATTCAACACAAGTAGTCTTTCTCTCTCAGTGGTAAGAGAATGTAGTCACAAGCAGTCTTCCTCAGTGGTAAAAGAATATAGTGTTTTTTTGCAGAGAAGCAGAAAGCTTGCATCAAGTCACAGTGGCATTTTACCTGTCACAGGCTAGAGGCACACCATAGACCAAAACTGATGGCGCTGTACATCTGTGTACCCAGCACTTCATGGCTCAAAGCCACTAGGCTCTTTTCTGCATGACTAACTGACTAATTGCACTACTTGGCCTTTTCTATTCTCTCCAATTAATGCAATGCACAATTGCACATAGCAACAGAGTCACCCATACAGAACAGATTCCGGGCCAGAATTAGGCTCTAAATCCCAGAAGCACCTGTTAGAAATATAAAGTGTCCAGATGGTCTAGTCTTTGTGGGAAAGTGTCAAATACTGACTTATCTGTCTTTCTTACTTTTGGTTTAAGGTCAAAAACATGATCTGTTTGACGCAGGGAGCCAAATACAAATCAGAAAAAGAAATACGTAGGACTGCTCTAAAAACTTTGCAACTTGTTTTTCTAAGTCGTCAGAGCCCAGTGGAGCTCATTTTTTTCTAAGCATGTGAATGGAATTAGCCTGTGATTATATGGCATGCTGCAGGGTAATTATATAGATTTATTTAAACATAGCTGTAAATCATAAAAATTGTGGACGATTTTGTGATTGCAAATTCGTTGGTTTGTGTATTCAAACTTTAGTGCTCAATCAACTTCATTGTTTTCATTTGCTTGAAATTCTAGAAAATGCAAAATAATACTTTACTTTGGGTCAACTGTTTATTGTCTGCATTTATTTCAATCATGTACCAAAGAAATGATATCATATTGAGATATGTTTCAAGTGAACCTTAATATATACAGAGTCTGTATTCTTTCATCCCTAAGTGACATAATATTTAAGTGTACTTTTGTCACCTGCTCTAACCTTTGTTATAACAACTTAAATCTTAGTTATTCATCTACATAATTTGTTTTATAAAAGAAGTTAATGAATGTTTTCTCTTCACATTGTGGATCCTGCAAGACTATGATAATTTCATCTTGAAATTAATATCTTATACAATTTACTTGTAATAAAGGGGTTTTCTATTAATGAGCACCTATTTCTTTAAAAGTAAATAATTCTCAGCTATTTAAACCAATATGCAAAGTGATAATTATCTCACAACTTCAGCTCATGTGAAATTCTATTAATATATGCATTATATGAATATATATGCATGGAATCTATATGAAAAACATGTATTAAGGATACAAGAGCATATTCATTTTTTATTCAGTTCCAAATAATATAGAAAATGTACTTTTTGTGACTATGTTATACCCAATTAACTTGCTCTAAAATATCAGAAACGTGAACATTCTTTTAGGCATATTCCTTGTTATTTGTGACAAATTGAATGTAGAGAAACTATCTGACCTCTCAAACAAATAGACATGAAGAGGTATAACCAAAATGCATCCAGCATGATAAGCAATTGTTTCACCTCCAAGTTACCCCTGAAATTATAAAAGATGGACAGTTTATTAATGCATATGTGGAGTTGTCTGAGAAGCTAGAGAGTAATTTCCCAGAATTTGCAAACAAAACAAAACAAGACAAGACAATAAACAAAGGCTATCCAGATGTGTGAGAGTCTTTGTAATGTTCCTTCTGTGAAAATACATCCAGAAACAGGGTTTGAAGGAAAACCGGACATTGGTTGGCTGGGGGGAAGAAGACATTTCACTGCTCCTTAAAAAGGAAATTCATTGGTGAGAATTTATATAAATTTAAGTACCAAAGAAGATCTACTATGAACTTAAAGTTAACCAATTTTATATAGAAGCATGGTGTCTTGACCTACCTAAGGTCATTATTGCTCTAAAGTGATCTCATGTGTTTATTTTTCAAAGAGATACAAGTCTCTTGGTGTATAATGACATTTCTTTAGGAGAAAGGAAATCTTTCTCTGTGTTGCTAGAAATGAATAATGAGAAGTTTATCAGGAAATGTTAAAAGAATAAAACAGAAATTCACAATGTTAAATAAAATAGAGATAAAGGAAAATCAAATAATGTCAATGTAAGTCGAGCAAAGGAATACTTAAAATGATGTGTGGTAAAATGTAATATTGACAATTTTAGCAGAAAATCAATAGCTGTAAAATCCAAAGCTACATAATAAAACATTGTATTTTTTAAATGATTTGAATCCTAGCAGTGAATTTATAGTTTAAAATTTGTATATTTTTGTGACTTCTGTATGACTTTTTCCTACTTGATAAAAATAATTTTAGTCAAAAATTAACTTTTCTATGTTTTTTTAAAATTAGGTTTATTTATTACTTCAAGTTACATCTCCATCATAGCCCCTTCTCTTCACCCTTCTTGGTCCCACCCTCCCACCCTCTACCTCCTCTCCCACCTATCCTACTCCTCCTTTGTGGGGTACCTCCACATCACAGCCCCATCAGTTCACCAGTCATATGAGGGTTAAGAGCTTCCTCTTACTCTGGGAGCCAACCTGATAGCTCTACTAGGGCAATGTGTCCCAATAACAAGAACCAAAATCTACGTTCCAATTCCTTTTAGTCTGTTTGTTGTAGGACAGTTATCCTGAAATAAATAGCTAAAATCCAGTAATAAGTGAATACAAGCCATGTGCATCTTTCTGAGTTGGATTAGTTCACTTAGGAGGAGCTTTTTAGTTCCATCCATTTGGCAGCAAATCACACGATTTCCTTGTTTCTGATAGCTGAGTAGCATTCTATTGTGTAAATTTACTTAAGATTTCTGAAAGAAATAACCCCCAAAGACTTTACTTTCTTCTTCTAGTTCCCATTTCCTAATGACTTCACAATCATCATAAGCAACAACCAAATATTTAATATATCAGCCTTGAATATCTATGTAAAAGCATATCTACAGAAAATAAGAATATTATTCATTGCATATGCTATTTCTCATTCTGGAAAATAACAAAAAGAGCCAAAAATGTTTTTTAACAACTACATTTTCTTTTTTTAAAATAAATTTGTTTATTTGTTGCTTCAGGTTATTTCTCCATCATATTGTCCTCTTTCCCCCTTTCCCAGCCCCACCCTCCCACCATCAACCCCGTATCCTTTCCATCCCACTCCTCTGGAGTGAAATGTCCCTACATAACAGTCCCCTGCCCCAGTTCAGAAGTCATATGAGGGCCAAGAGCCTCCTCATACACTGGGGTCCTGCAAGGCAGTACCACCAGTGAAAGGTGTCTCTGTCAGGGAGAGAAAACTAAAAAAAAAAAAAAAAAAAAAAAAACAGACACACACACGCACACACACAAAGTCTATGCCCATGTTCCCTTTGGTGCGTTGGTTGTAATATAGATATCCTGTGCTATATAGCTAAAATCTGAGTATAAGTGAATAGATGGTGTGCACATCCTTCTGAGTCTGGGCTAGCTCACTCAGGATGAGCTTCTCTACTTCCATCCATTTGGCTGTGAATTGCATAATTTTGTTGTTTCTGAAAGCTGAGTAATATTCCATTGTGTAGATGTACCACAGTTTTTTAATCCATTCTTCGGTTGAGGGACATCTGGTTTGTTTCCAGTTTTTAGCTATTACAAATAAGGCTGCTATGAATATAGACGAGGAAACTTCCTTGTGATTCAGTGAGGAGTCATTTGGATGTATACCTAGAAGTGGTATGGCTGGGACCTGAGGAAAAGCTATTCCAAATTTTCTAAGATATCGCCATACTGACCTCCATAGAGGTTGCACAAGCCTGCACTCCCACCAGCAGTGGAGGAGGGTTCCCCTTTCTCCACAGCCAAACCAGCATGTGCTGTCATTTGAGCTTTTGATCTTAGCCATTCTGACAGGTGTGAGATGAAATCTCAAGAGTCATCTTGAATTGCATTTCTCTGATGATTAAGGATATTGAGCATTTCTTCCAGTGTCTCTCGGCCATTAGGGATTCCTCCTTTGTGAATTATCTATTTAGCTCTGTTCCCCATTTTTTTTGATTGGATTATTTGGTTTCTTGGCATTTAATTTCTTGAGTTCTTTGTAAATTTTGGATATTAGCCCTCTGTCAGATGTGGGGTTGGTGAAGATTTTTTTTCCCAATATGTAAGCTGCCATTTTGTTCGAATGACAGTATTTTTTGCCTTGCAGAAGCTTTTCAGTTTAATGAGGTCCCATTTATTGATTCTTGGTCTTAGGTCCTGAGCTATTGGTGTTCTGTTCAGGAAGTTGTCACCTGTGCCAATGAGTTTGAGGGTTTTTCCCACTTTCTTTTCTAGTAGATTTAGTGTGACTGGCCTTATTTTAAGGTCTTTGATCCACTTGGACTTAAGTTTTGTAAAAGGTGATAAGTATGGGTCTAATTTCATTCTTTTACAAGTGGACATCCAGTTGGACCAGCACCATTTGTTGAAGATGCTGTCCTTTTTCCATTGAGCAGTTTTGGCTTCTTTGTCAAAAATTAGGTGGCCATAGGTGGGTGGGTCCATTTCTGGGTCTTCAATTCAATTCCATTGATCTATTGGTCTGTTTCTATACCAGTACCATGCTGTTTTTACTACTATTGCTCTGTAGTAGAGCTTGAAATCTGGGATGGTGATACCTCCAGATGTTTTGGTTTTTTTTTTTTTTTTATACAGGATTGATTTAGCTATTCTGGGTTTTTTGTTGTTCCATATGAAATTGAGAATAGCTTTTTACAGGTCTATAATGAATTGTGTTGGTATTTTGATAGGAATTGCGTTGAATCTATATATTGATTTTGGTAGGATGGCCATTTTTATTTTGATCCAACCTATCCATGAATATGTGAGATCTTTCCATCTTCTACAGGCCTCTTCAGTTTCTTTCTTCAAGGGCTTGAAGTTCTTGTTGTACAGGTCCTTTACTTGCTTGCTTAGAGTTACCCCTAGGTATTCATGCTGAAAGATCTGGAGAGAATGAACATACAAGGACCGTATCTAGAAATAATAAAGGCAATATACAGCAAGCCAGTGGCCAACATCAAATTAAATGGAGAGAAATTTCAAGCATTTCCTCTAAACTCAGGGACAAGACAAGGATGCCCACTTTCACCATATCTCTTCAATATAGTATTTGAAGTTCTTGCTAGAGCAATATGACAACTAAAAGAGATTAAGGGGATACAAATTGGAAATGAAGAAGTCAAACTATCCCTATTTTCAGGAGATATGATAGTATACATAAGCAGCCCCAAAGGTTCCACCAGAGAACTCTTAAGGCTGATAAACACCTTCAGCAAGGTGGCTGGATACAAAATTAATTCAAAAAAATCAGAAGCCCTTCTTTATACATCAAACAAATGGCTGAGAAAGAAATAAGGGAAACACTCCCTTCACAATAGCCACAAACAGCTATATTTTCAATGACCTATTTTTTTTCTCTTTATTTTTTATTTCTTCAAGTTACATCTCAATCGCAATCCCCTCCCTACTCCCCCCTTCAGTCCCCTCCTCCCACCCTCTTCCACCTCAACCCACCCATCCCCTTCCTTTTTATTTTTTTAAGCTAAGGTATATCTTTTTCTCTCCAACAGCTTCCCCTTTCAGTCCAACAATTGGCTCTTTCTCTTATAATAATAAATACAATATAAAACAACAGAGGTAATTAGGCCACAGTTATGAGAGATATATGGCTTAGCACACATTCTCAATGTCCAGTGCATATGTATTTGGCACCTGACTTTAATGTTCTACCATCTAACCATCTCCATGAGTTTAAAGTTCTATATCTAACTCAGTCTTCTTACTAACTTGCATCACAATTTTAAAAACATCTTCTTAGATCCAGAACACCTTCTTGATTCCCAAACCACTCAAAATTTAACTATGAGACTCTAGCTGTCTATTCTTCAACCACCTCAGAGACCTGAGAGGGATAAATATATCTGATTATATAGGAAGTGCAGGGCCTACAGCTTCCAAAACTAAGAAATGACATACCAGTGGCTGCCTGGACAGTTCCCATTTTCTCTCCATACATTACAGGATCGATCTTCAGTAGTTTGGCTCTGTTTCTCTGACAGACATTGATTGTAGAGCAGGGGTTATGAAGGACTTGCCTATTCTGTCTTGGCAGAGCTAGACTGTTGACTTACCTGCTTCCAAATTTTGTCCCTTTTGGACAGCATTCTGTCTACCATTGGAGCAAGGGGTTTTTCCTGCCAAGAGATAGGCTTGCCACTAATGCAATCATCTCCCACTGGAGATTCTTCGATGCTCATCTTCTACTTGCAGTAGAATAGGGGGTGCTGTCAGGAGTTGACATGTCTCCATATCAAAAAGAATCTAAAGTTACAAAAACATCTTTGAATGCCATATTCTACAGATCTCTTGAGGTTTTTGAAGATGCCCTATCTATCTCTTATGTTAAGATAAGCCAATGTTGCTTGTCTCTTAGCAACTTGATTTCTGATTAGCTTAGAAAATAACTATAATAGGCTGTCATAGTACCTAACAAAATGACAGGCTTGCATGACTATTAGTTTGCATTTCTTAATTATCCTAAACGTTTCATGACAATTAGTAGCAAAAGGACAAAACTTCGCATTTCATTTTTTTCCTTTACCCCCTGACCCTTCCATCCCACTTCTCTGGAGTGGAGTGTTCCTATATAACAGTCCCTCATCCCAGTTCAGAGGTCTCAATGTCCTGTTTTTAATAAACTGGACCAAAACCAACATAAAATTAATGAAGTTTGGTATTTATATTTTGCCTTTAATAGATATATTAGCAAGTTCATGGAAACCTTTCAATACAAAATATTCTTAAGTTGGCCTCAAGACTAAAAAACATATAGGGTGCTTCCACACAGAACATTGTGTTCATAAGAATATATGGTCCATGCATGCTTTATTACAATGCCAGAACCAGAGGCTCGGTAAGCACAAGTCGAGAAATGTTTCCTTTTAATTAAGAAAAATGTTTTTATACCACACACCAACTCATTGCTTATGTGGATACACCTCTAACTGGATATGAAACACCAGTCCAGAAACACCACAGAATATATACTAGTATAGAAAGAAAGAATCATAATTTTCCTTGACTAGAAGGAGGTATTTAGTTCTTTGCATATTGATGTCTGTACAAGTCATTTTTTCCTTCTGTGTTCTCACTTTTGATCACCTTTCTCCATGCTTGACACTGACATGAATCTTTGTTTTATAAACACCTCTAAACCTAGTCCTTAAGGAGGTGGGTTTATAGCATGCTTTTCATCTTCACATTAGAACCACGTGGTAAACCTCTGGTTCAAAACTTGTCATGTCATAACTAATACTGTGGAGAAAACATTCTTCTTTAGACAAACAAACTAACAAAATATGTGATGTGTCATTACTTTAAAAATAATTAATTTTCTATGAGATAATATCAATTATATTGTCATTATCAAAATACTATGTTAAGAAATATATAAAATATAATCCTTGAAATTTTTGTACAACTGTTAGAATAAGAAAATATTTTCTAGCCAATTAAAAAATTGATTTTTCTCAGAGAGACTTTCCTACACAAGATAAGTTGAGAAACTTCATCTAATCAAGACAGTGACTTTGCAAATAAGGGTGATGACTGTGGTAGACAATTAATTGACTGCTTCAAAATAACCATTAGAGAAAAATTTGAGTGTCCCCAACGACATTAATATCTGTGGTAGATATGCTAATGACCTCAATCTTTATACATTTACCAATGAATTTGAATATCATAATCTACTCCCAGAATATGCACAATTACTATTTGTCAATTAATGTAGAACATTTTAAAAATCTACATTAAGGCCTTTCTTTGTCAGAGTTCTTTAGGCAGTATATGACAGTAATTCAAGAATCATTCTGCACCAATATTTAAATTTTGATAACATTCCAGAAGTCAAGTTCACATCTAGTTCAGTACCAGAGTTTAATCTGAATATGCATGTTCTTCTATAATATTCATCTATCTACTCACTAAGAATCTGCATCTCAAAAGCTTGGCCTTCCCTCCCATTTGCAGCAGCAATCCCTTGGGAAAGCCATGTGGTTATTCTCCATAGACCTACCTACAATGATGTTTTAATTCCACATTTACCACCTTATTCAAAAACATGAAACAAATTCCAAACCATAAAATTCTTACCAACCTAAAAGCATTGTTTTGAAAAAAAATTAGCTCCATTTGCCATGTAAATGACAATTCTGTACAGCCTCAAATGACCAGATATAGAAAGCTGTGAATAGTTAAGTTTGTGCAAATCCTGCATTTGTTGCTAACTCAGACACATTAACAAGACCAACCTCTAGAATACCTGCCACACTGACCCAGGAATCTGCACTAGAAAATTATAGTCTCTTCCATGGTTTCTTTGGAAGACTTGCTAGCTGGATAAGCAGCTTGTTCCCTAAGAGGTTTTTGTAACTACTTAAGATAAGTCTTAACGTCTTGGTGTTTTTAATTATTGGGCAAAAGGGCCATCTCCATGAACTACTCTCAAAGTCTGCACAAAGTCCTTTAGGCTATGTTCCCACTTTGCTGCATACTAAATACTATAGATATCAAAAACAGCCCTCTACCCAGCTACTTTGTAAATGGAAGCTGGTTTTTGTTCGCCTTGTTCTTTTCATGTTGGTTTCTCCCTTGTCTTTCATTAATTTCTTCCAATCACTCTTCTTCTAACTACGTTTCCTGGGATCCTGTCTCGGGACATTTCCTACACATGAAATGAAGTGAACTGTGTTTCTGGTCTACCATGCTTCCCTGAGCACTGTGGCATACACAA
>CAJQZJ010018033.1:8118139-8136899 GCA_907164525.1 Lophiomys imhausi
CTGGTGAATCTCATTAACATCTGTTCAGTTATTAAAGAACAATACTCAGGACAACTTTGGACCCAGTATTTTAGCAGACCTTTGGAAGGTTAGACATTACTCACTGTTCTACAAGCTATTTGACTATCTAAATTTCTTTCTCTGTTTCAACCTCCAAATGGATCTCCTTTTACTTGGTTTATGTTGTTCTTCCAGATTACAATCTTACATCAAAACATTCAGATATAGGAACCACAAATAACAGAGAACATAAGATGTTTGTCTTTCTGCATCTGTGTAATCTTACTCAATATAATATTTTCTGGTTCCATCCATTTACCTGAAATATTTGATTTCATTTTTTTTCATGGAATATAATTATTCATAACTATGTGCCACATTTTACTATCCATTCATTAACTGACATTCACTTAGGTTGTGTCCACTTCTCATATCTTAAGAATAGAATGACACTGAATACTTCTGAAGCAAGAGTTTATGGACTAGAGTGTTGAGTCTTTTGTACACGTGTTAAGTAGTGGTATATCTGGTTCATAGGGTAGGTTTATTGATATAAGTTTCAGAATTCTCCACTCTAATTTCCATGGTGGCTGTACTAGTTTGAAATGTTAATATAAATAGATAATAAGTAGATAGATAACATATAGATAGATAATATGTAGATAAATAGATGGTAAACAGATGGTAGATATAACTTTCTTATCTAAAATAATTAAAAAGTCACAATAATAAATTTAGTTTTTAAAATCAGAAAGACTTGAATGTATTTCAGGTGGAATATGTATATGGAATGATTCTCTCTTTTAGTTATAGGTAATCAATCCTTAAAGCACTGGGAACCTTATTATTTCTTTCAATTATCTTCACAATCCATCATGGAGTCATATATTAAAGAGGTGGTTCTGTTTTCTTTTTCTTCATTTATTTTTCTTATTCTGAATATTTAAGGGTTTAGACCTTCAGGATCAGTCTTGATTACTGCTATGGAACATGGATCTACATTTCTCTCCTAATGTAAATTTTTTTTCAGATTTGTCACTGATCACTTTAAATATATCATCATTATGAAGCAGCTGTTAGCATGTTAATGGAATTGTATAGATATTTATATTTATAAACAAGTAAATGTTCATATTATATTGTAACTCATAAACCTTTGTACGTTTCTCTCAAAAAAGAAAAGCAATGCTGACAAACAGATAAAAAAGAATAAAAAAAAGAATAAAAAATAAAAAGTCATGTCCATGTTCCCTTTGGTGTGTTGGTTGTAGTATCGATATCCCCTACTATATAGCTAAAATCCTAATATAAGTGAGTAGGTGCCACATGCATCCTTCTGAGTCTGGATTAGCTCACTCAGGATGAGCTTCTCTAGTTCCATCCATTTGGCTGCAAATTGTATAATTTCCTTCTTTCTGATAGCTGACTAATATTCCATTGTGTAGATGTACCACAGTTTTTTAACCCATTCTTCTGCTGAGGGACATCTGGGTTGTTTCCAGTTTCTAGCTATTACAAATAAGGCTGCTATGAACATAGATGAGGAAACTTCCTTATGATTCCGTGAGGAGTCATTTTTTGTCTGCTTATTTGTTTGTTTGTTTTTTAGTTCTCTCTCCCTGGCAACGAGACACTTTTCACTGGTGGTACTGCCTCATAGACCCCCAATGTATGAGGAGGCTCTTGGTCCTCATATGAACTCTGAGCTGGGGTGAGAGACTGTTATATAGGGACACTCCACTCCAGAGAAGTGGGATGGAAGGGTCAGGGGGTAAAGGAAAAAAAAATGAAATGTGAAGTTTTGGCCTTTTGCTACTAATTGTCATAAACTGTTTAGGATAATTAAGAAATGCAAACTAATAGTAATGAAATCCTGTCATTTTGTTAGGTACTATGACAGTCTATTATAGTGATTTTCTAAGCTAATCAGAAATCAAGTTGCTAAGAGACAAGCAACATTTGCTTATCTTAATATAAGAGATAGATAGGGCCTCTTCAAAAACCTCAAGAGATCTGTAGAATATGGCATTCAAAGATGTTTTCTTAACTTTAGATTTTCTTGATATGGAGACATGTCAACTCCTGACAGCACCCCCTATTCTACTGCAAGTAGAAGATGAGTATCAAAGAATCTCCAGTGGGTGATGATTGAATTAGTGGCAAGCCTATCTCTTGGTAGGAAAAGCCCCTTGCTCCAACTGTAGACAGAATGCTGTCCAAAAAGGACAAAAATTGGAAGCAGATAAGTCGACAACCTAGCTCTGCCAAGACAGAGTAGGCAAGTCCTTCAATTCCTGCTCTACAATCAATGCCTGTCAGAGAAACGGGGCCAAATGGCTGAAGATAGATCCTGTAATGTATGGAGAGAAAATGGGAACTGTCCAGGCAGCCACTGGTGTGTCATTTCTTAGTTTGGAAGCTGCAAATCCTGCACTTCCTATATAATCAGATATATTTATCCCTCTCAGGTCTCTGAGGTGGTTGAAGAATAGATAGCTAGAGTCTCATAGTTAAATTTTGAGTTGTTTAGGAATCAAGAGAGTGTTCTGAATCTAAGAAGATGTTTTTTAAAATTGTGATGCAAGTTAGCAAGAAGACTGAGTTAGATATAGAACTTTAAACTCATGGAGATGGTTAGATAGTAGAATATTAAAGTCAGGTGCCAAATACATATGGACTGGATATTGGGAATATATGCTAAACCATATAACTCTCATAATTGTGGCCTAATTACCTCTGTTGTTTTGTATTGTATTTATTATTATAAGAGAAAGAGCCATTTGTTGGACTGAAAGGGGAAACTTTAGGGGGAAATAAGATATACCTTAAACTTAAAAAAAAAGAAGGGGATGGGTGGGTTGAGGTGGAAGAGGGTGGGAAGATGAGACTGGAGGGGGGGATAGGGAGGGGACTGCGACTGAGATGTAACTTGAAGAAAAAAAATAAAGAAAAAAGAAAAAGAAAAAGAAAATCAATGCCTATACTGTCCCTGGTGTTTGTCTTTCTATGGATATGCTTCTTGTCAGCTTTGAGGTGAATAGCCTCCACTTTAGCACAGTTCTGCCAACAAAATTGTTCTGCTTTGCTACAGATCCAATTTAACCACCAAAACCATGAACCAAAAAAACCCTATTTTCTCCTTTAATTGTATTTACCAAGTGTTGTATCCCAGTGACATAATATTAAATGATGATACTATTCCTTCTGTTATTATTGCTCTCATTTTTAGTGGTTTGAACTTAATCTCATGGGGAAATACAATATAGATTTAAAAATTGTGCTCTACATTATTCCATATATTTGATTCTGAACAATGAAATCATTATTGTGAAAATACAGCCTCAAAATGGATGTGTACCATAAGTAGGCCAGCATCCTCCTGGAGATGGGCTTATAGGCAGCTATGTGTGCCCTGATGTAGTTACTGAGAGTTGAACTTGGTTCCTCTGCAAGAACAGTATGTGCTGTTAAACACTGAGTCACCACTGTATCCCCCAGATTCTTTTTTTCAAATTAAATGATTAAATTCTGACATTTCAGACGTTATCAAGTGAATTTCTTAGAGTAAATTATAGACATACATTATTCTTAATGAAGATGGGTAATAACAGGCATGACATTTTCTCATTTGAGATTCCTTATGCCCTTTGGAAAAGCCTTGATAATTCCCATGATGGGGAAACTAATTGCGTATTGAGTGACTCTACAAAGTCAACCTTAGCAGACATGTTTCACTAAATCAAATCATACATGTAGTACATTATTAAAGTAACTTTAAAAACGTGTCAAGATAGCACATGCTGCCGAGGTTGTGGAGAAAGAGCAACACTGCTAAATTTGCTGGTTGGAGTGCAAACTTGTGCAACCACTATGGAAATCAGTCTGGAGATATCTTAGAAAACTTGGAATAGCTCTACCTCAAGACCCAGCCATACCACTTCTGGGTATACATCCAAATAATTCCTCACCAAACCACAAGGACATCTCCTCATCTATGTTCATAGCAGCTGTATTTGTGATAGCTAGAAACTGGAAACAACCCAGATGTCTCTCAACTGAGGGATGGCTCAAAAAAACAAAAACAAAAAACCCCATCTACACATGGAATACTACTCAGCCATCAGAAACATGAAATCATGTAATTTGCAACCAAATGGATGGAACTAGAGAAGCTCATCTCGAGTGAGCTAACCCAGACTCAGAAAAATGCACATAGCATCTATTCCCTTATAATCAGATTTTAGCCATATAGTACAGGATAACTATAGTACAACCAATACACCAAAGGGAACATTGTTTCCTGTCAATGAGATACTTTGCCCTAGTGGTGCTGCCTTGTAGGCCCCCAGTGTATAAGGAGGCTCTTGGCCCTCATATAACTGTTGAACTGGTGTGGGGGACTGAAATGTAGGGACACTCCACTCCAGAGGAATGGAATGAAAGTGATAGGGGGTAGAGGGTGGGAGGGTGGGACTGGGAGGGGTGGAAAGAGGGCACTGTGATGGAGATATAACCTGAAGTAATAAATAAACACTAAAAAATATGTGTCAAGAAACAGAATAGTTTAACTAAAAGTTTAAGTGTACAAATAAAGTATATCTGAATAAAGAACAAATAATTACAAATAAAATAAAAACAAATATAATAACATAATGCAATATTCCATTCAAAGCATGAATTACAATAGAAGCTACATCAGAATGATGGAATTAATTTAAAATAATAAAACATTAAAGATAAATTCCAGTGAGTAAAATTTAATAGACAACAAAATGTCATTCACATTTATAAACTTACCTTTTCTGTTGAACTTCAGTCTTTGGCTTCAGAAAATCTTAGAAACAAATTGAAGGGGAAAATGGATGAAATGTCCTATACTGTGAAGACCAACCAATTAAAAATTGCTAACACAGTTATCTAATTCCCAGGTCACATAGCTTATTACTGCCCCATCACAACGAGCCATTCATCCTTGCACTTAGATATTTGTTAACTATTGTGGGTAGATGTTTTAAGAGTATATATCAATTTTGTTGATGGCTATATGTATTGTGAAATTTTCAGACCCATCATATTTTTATGGTCTATGATCACAAATGATTGATGATATGTCAAGGACAACCTGTTAAGCTATTTTTGTTGTTGGACTTTTACAGTGAATTAGTTACTGTCAAAATTCCCTAAATCACTTATGTACACTTTAGAGAAAATAAGCATGTCATGGTAATCATTATTACAAAATGTCAGAGTATATTATGTAGTTTGTGAAAACTTAATTCTGAATTTTTAAATACTCCCTTGAATAACAAGAACCCTCATGGTTAAATCTGAAAAATAGATGCCCAAAAAGAATAAAATATAATTTGAAGAATAAGCAGTCAAGCTTGTTATTATATAGACTTAAGAAAAAGCAAAGACATTGCATTCATCTTAGTTCTTAAATTTCATGATATTTGTTCATATTTGATCACATATGTTTTTATTTTGTATGTTACTAGTTCTCATTCAAATGATTGGATAAACAATTCTTTCTAAGACCATATTTTACTAATCAATGAATTTTTTATTTTATTTGGATATATAGGTAATTTCATGTATGATTTTGGTTTACTTGCATGTCTAATACTTATGAGGTCAGAAGTGGGCAGCAAATCCTCTTGTATTGGAGTTACCTAAGTTTCTGAGCCACCATGTGGGTACCAGGAAATTATGCCTGGGACTTGGGAAAGAACAACTGTGTTGTTAACTACTGAAACATGTCTCCAGTCCCCAACAATGTATTCTTAAGCAAATTTCGTTTACCTCCTCTTGCTGAATAGACCTCATGGTGGAGCTTTCAAAGATAAAAATAAACATAAAAATAACAATTAGGACATCCAATACTAAGTGCAAGCAACACGGTATACTCTTAGTAGGTTTTTGTGGTATTTATACGTTTATTCACATTTTTATGTGTATATGTAACAACAATAATTCAAAAAAGAATATCAGTGTGTTTCAAAGCACTAGAGGAAATGGACGGTGTTCACAATATGCCAAAACTTGGAAGAAGGAGGATGATTATTAATTTTAATAATTGCATTTTAATTAAATTAAAAGAAAACTATGCCAAAGAAAGTTTATTCTTTACTTTAAGGTAAATTCAAGAAGCAATATACAAATTGTAACCATTATGATACATTGTGTTAAAACGTATACTTCAATTTTATTTTAGATTATTTGAGAGAATTAGTTTAAAAATACAGCTGTTATATGTTATACATGGCTATGTAATTATATGATAAAATTAAAGAATATTTGGTTGAGTTTTATCAGAATTTCACACAGTTGGATTTTAAATTATTTTAGAAAAATATTTGATTATTAAAATAGAATAAAAATACATAAATATATTCAGATGGGAAATGCTGTCAAAAAGTCGTTAATATTACTCTGATTAATATTACTCCAATTAATATTATATAATATCTTTACAAAATGTTTCTTGTAAGATTTCAAGTTTTAAAGTAGGAAGTACTTAATATGCTAAAGATTTAGAGCATCTAATGACATTTAATATTGTTATGGAAGTGTAACTAAAATGTATCAAAATAATTATTTCAATATATATATATCAGTACCTAGTCTATATATCTATGTATCGTTCTATCTGTCTATGTCTATGAACTTACCTATTTATAAGCTATTGTCACAGTTGCTAATCTTGATCAGAGGAAAAAAATGACAATTTCCATTTAAGTATGCATTTCAGTAAATTCAAAAAAGATACAGTAATTCAACTTGGTAAATGAATAGACAATCTAAATGTATTGTGCTACGTAATAGCAGGACATATGTAAGATTTTCAAGTATGATTTGCAGATGAAACTGGCATCGAAGGCTTGATATAGTTAAAGTGCTTTCTTTTATGGTTTTATCTGAAATGAAATTCATTTCCTCACTTCACAGATGTGATTTTCTTCCCTCATTTTCTTCATACTATTGAATTTGAATTCCTTTCACTGTGTATAGTCAAGTTATTATAATCATATATGATATTTCATAGTATAGTATGAAACTTTGAGAGTTGCTGAATGTCAGTGCACTCAGAACAGTAGGCTTATATTATTAGGATCACAAATCTCAATTATGATTATTTATAGACTCTGTGCAAAGAAAATCACATTTCTGTAATATAGCATGTAAGGTTCAATAATAATTTTAATACAGCATTTTTATGTTGGTTAAAAATTCAAAAATATCTCTGGTCACATTTATATGACTCAAATGCTCACACTTAGAGAAGTATTTGCATAATCCAAATCTTAAAATAGCTATTAAGCATGAGTTTCATATTCTAGGGTATATATGTCTATCCATCTAAGGCATCTGCTTTTATTCAGCTTTATAAAAAATAAAAATGAATCAGGAACAAGTGTCACATGTCATCTGAACTACCATGGTGTAACTCTATATTTTGTATATGTGTCTTGAAACTAACTAGCACATACAACAAGATTAATATATGGGAATGAGGACTGTTATGTAGGGACACTCCACTCCATAGAAAAGGGATGGAAGGGTTAGGAGGTAGAGGTTGGGAGGGCGGGACTGGGAAGGGTCGAAAGAGGACACTGTGATGGAGATATAACCTGAAGCAATAAATAAATAAATTTAAATATATATATGGGAATGATGAACATATATCATGGTAAATTTTTAGTGTACCATTAAACTGTTAAGATTTCTTTCAAAATATGTAACTGGCCACACATCATTAGAACACTACAGAAAAACAACAAAATACAAAGAAACCATTATAATCTTACCAGAATTTTCTTCTGTAAAAAAAAAATGTATTTGTGTTATTGTGGAGACAAGAGACTTAAATTCAAGGTTAGGTTTTGTGGTGTCCTACTTATTTGTTGTTGTCCCTATTTCCTGGGTAACCAAGGTCCTCTGTGAAAAGACATTTTCTGAACTACATCAAGAAGCATACTCTCAGTTTCTTCTTCTAGACATTTTAGCATTCCATATCTAATATTTAGAACTATTTTCCACTTGGAATTGATTGAGTGAAGGGTGAGAAAGAGGGACATTCTCCTTTCAACACGTAGTTTTCCAGTTTTCTAGCACCACTTGGCAAAAAAAAAGTTTTTTTTTCCATTGTGAGTTTATGACATCTATGTAAAAAGCCATGGGACTGTAGGTGCTTTGAAATATAGGCGTCCTCAAGTCTATGCTACTTTACAGAAAATTGAAGGATATATTAATTGGTCTCATGGAATCATGTTTTGAATAAACTATACCTAAACCTAAACTTAAAATGAATGTGATTTATGGAGTAGGAGAAAGATGTTATAGGAGGTTATCATACACTTGAAGCTAAATATTTTTTTTTAATAATTTATTTTTTATTTCTTCAAGTTACATCTCAATCACAATCCCCTCCCTACTCCCCCCTCCAGTCCCACCCTTCCACCCTCCTCCCCCTCAACCCCCCATCCTCTTCCCTTCTTTTTTTTTTTTTTTTTTAGTTTAAGGTATTTCTTTTTTCCCCCAACTGTTCTCCCTTTCAGTCCAACAAATGGTTCTTTTTCTTATAACTATAAATACAATACAAAACAACAGAAATAAATAGGGTACAATTATAAGAGTTATATGGCTTAGCATACATTCCCAATGTCTAGTCCATATGTATTTGGCACCTGACAAATACATTAACATTTAACATTCTACTATCTAACCATCTCCATGAGTTTAAAGTTCTATATCTAACTCAGCTTTCATACTAACTTGCCTCACAATTTTAAAAAATATCTTCTTAGATCCAGAACACCCTCTAAATATTATAGTGAATGATAATGGCTCCTGTAAATTCAACATTTGAACAGGTAGACAAATTCTTATTCTCTTTAGAGAAACAAAACAAAAGTTGGGAAGTAAAACATTTTGCAAGGCTCAAAGCTATTGTCATTTTAACCATGCCAAGTTTGACAAATATGTGAAATACTTAATGTATACATATGTACATATAAATCAGGTGACAGATTTGATCTCAAGTTTTAAATTTGTATTGCAGCTAACATAAATTTATGTATTCAAATAAATCTCTTATGCCTATCAGGTTAAAGATAACTATGTCATGTTTATTAGTAGAAAAGTCAGGACTTTTGATAAATATAAGCTTATTTCTTTATAGTATAATGACAGTTTACTAAATATGTAGCCCCTCCCCCAATTATATTGTAGCTAAAACCAAGAGGAGGATATAGTCTGTGGGCTGGTTATAGAACTGCCATTGTCTAGATAATGTTTCTACTTAAATATTGTTCTCTGAGTTTTCATTCCTGGTCTCCATACTGGAGAAAAGTATGATATCCATACTAGCACAAGGATATGTTGTGTTCAATGCAGTGGTAGTTAGTCAGTAAAAGTAACACATGCCTTTCTCATAACTATGACCATTTTTCACAAAGAGTGTCATTTTTTCCAAGCTTTCTGATGTCATGTTAGAAGCATTCTGGACAACATTAAGCAAGTTAGGAGGACTTATTTATGTAAAGTGATTGAAATAAAGTCAAAAGAGACAGAACTTAGCATGTACAGGATTCTGATGAAATAAAGGGCAAAAGGAAGTTTCTAAGTATTGAATGAGCTAGTGAAAAAAAGTAGATTGTAGTAAATTTTTTGAATAGGACAGGTTGAAAATATTTTAATTTTTAACTGTTTCTATTAGTTAATAGAATATCTATGCTTGGTGATTGCTACCTTTTGGTTTTACCACAAATGCATTTTATAAATCTGAATTTCAAAGATGATTTCAAGTTTCATGGAAGATATTTCTGATTTGCTAAGCAGAGAGGATTTTTTTGTCTTTTGTTTTTATTTTGTTAAATAATCTCTTTATATTCAGAGTGATAGAGAAAGAATGTATAGATGTTTATTTGAAGAAATATTCTCATGACAGGAAACTCAAGAGCCTAGAATCAAAAACATGCGTGTTTGAAATTCAGCCAAGTTTAGAAAAAACTTGGAGTAAGCTTGGATTAGGGTCATGTTATTAGGCAGTGATTCTTTACCTTGGTTACTGTAGCAAGAAGTCTCTAAGGGAAAAGGAATAAATACGTTTGAAAAGGGTATGTATTTTATTGCTTTACACAATATGAGCTAGGTAAGCCAAGAGTATTTATTTGTCTGCGTGATAGTCTAAGAACCTGTCAGCTCCCTAGAACAGTGAGGCTGGATAGTTTCATCAGTCTCAACATGGTGTCTGGAACATTAGTAAGACTTCAGTCCACTTTAATAGTTCAAAGAAACTGGATTCAGATGGCAGCAAAGGATCGTGACAGGCACAATAATGTAGAGCACTTGCTAGTAGAAACCCAAAGCAGACATGCAAGAACCACAGTTTTCCCCTAGGACCTCCTTTATCTGCTGCTGGAAGGAACAAGCCATTTTTAGGAAGAATCTTCCTTTCAGTTAACTCTTTCCGCAAATACCCTCACACCACCCACGTTCTTTTTTTATGTTTAATTATTACTTCAGGTTACATCTCCATCACAGTACCCTCTTTCAACCCCTCCCAGTCCCACCATACCACCCTCTACCCCCTCTCCCTTCTGTTCCACTCCTCCAGAGTGAAGTGTGCCTATATATCAATCCCCTGCCCCAGTACACCACCAAATTTCATACCTCCTATTAGATTCCCCACCCTGTGAAGGTGACAACTAAGGACAATCATCATGAAAATATTAACTCAGCTTCAAGGTCGTGGGTTTTTGTAGATATTTGTCCACTTTAAGCAGTGTAGATCAAGTTATCTTTTGCACTTTTATTTTCTCAGTTTCAACCACAAAATACATTTCACAAAGGCAACAACAATAAGCAAATATATTATTTTTAGTTAAGGCACTAATGAATACCACACTGTTCCTTCCATCTCACTCTATCTTACTAGAACCTGCATTACTTGTCTTACATATAGTAATAGTGTAGCCCACCCATTAGTAAACACCCTACTCTAAAATAATGTTAGGTAAACCAAACTCATAAACTAAATATATGGACTTTTAAGTATAGATCACTATGGTCTGATACAATCACTTAAATATTTAAAAAGGATTTTCACAAATAAAAGATTTGGTTTCTTTTTTGTCATAAGAACTATGTATTTGTTATTCAATTATACCTCTCAATTATACATCAAAATATTGTTAAGTAAATGCAATAAATGTATTTGTAATTAATTAATTGATTTAAGCCATAGATTTGCCTTGACAGGAGATGTGAAACAAACATACTCAAATTTGAGCTGTTTATCCTGAGAATTGTAAGAGAAATACTGTCTTTCCCAGATTGAAATTGCTAACATTAAAAGAAACTCTTCATTTTTAATTCAAGACATAATTAAACTTAGCAATTAATTAAACTTATCTATTTAGTATCTAATTAATACCAATGTATTAAGAACGTTGTTTTAGATTAACAAGTTCATCTTTACAAAATTTTAACATATTAAAACTAAAGAATTATATATAATATTACTATGATACTGACAATTGGCTCTTCTTTGAGTTCATTTGAGACTTTTATTCAGATAATAAATATGAACATGCTAATATAAAATTTGATATTTCTTTACTGTAAAAGCAAACTTATAAATGGCTGAGCTACATAGTGAAAAAATTAGTTAGAAATCTTATCTTTTCTTCAATTTTCAATTTGCTCTCACATTCACAAAGTCTTTAACATCCTCAGACCTCTCATCTTGTTAATTATATGAGCATGTCCTTATTTTAATGAAATTATTCCCTGTATCAAATCTAAGTTTTGTTAATTGCATAATACATATTCTTACACATAATTTCAGTCTTTTGATCTCAGTAAGATCTTCTGTGAATACCTGTCTTTTTGTGTTATACCTATCCTCCTTCCTGCAATGAAGGTGTATTAGTGTAATTTATATAGAAAGAAACAACATAAATAGCTAATGCTGAGATATTTCTGTAATTAAATAAATTAAACACTTGTGAATCCTATAACAGTTGGGCATTCATACTTTGTAGCCTTATATATAGGTAACAGAGGAAGACTATTATTCACAATATGATAAAATTATTTAAAATGCCCATTAACAATATAAAGTGTAGAACATAAACTAAATATCTGTACACTCATAAAATTATTATATATTAGTGAACTAAATCCTACAGTAAAAGTTATTTTCTCAAAATACATTTCATTCAAATTAAAGAAGGTAGGAGAAGTCTATGCTTTTCTTACCTTTCTGTGGCTGTGATAAAGCACAATTTCCAAAAACAACTTATAGAAGGAGTTTTTTTTGGCTTATGATTCCTGAGCAATGAGAGTTCATTATGGTGAGGAAGGAAAAAGGAGTACTATGTATTTGTCCCTACACTGTTCTCTGTGATCATACATGTCAAAACTTACAGTCAACATTTACTGGCCAAGAATGGAAACTAATGAGAAATTTGCTTCCATAATTTCCTTGCATTAATGTTGTTTCAGCATATGAACATAATATAACTAAAATTCATGCCTACAAGAAATTTTTCAATATGAATACTTGAAAACACTCTGTTATTAAAACTATCAGCTTCTATAAAGATATATTTGATTAAGTGTTGACTACCAGGACAACCAGAGTTTGGGTTAGGGTTAGGCATGAATCTAAAGTGAATTATCTTAAAATGTTACATACTTGGAGTAATATTACAGAAAAATATAGTATATTTCCTTGTAATTTCTTGTATATGAGATTATAGAGCAGATAAATGTAGGTAATAATGAATAATAGAATACTCATTTAAGTTCTATGTGAGTGTTAACTTTAAAACTGCAACAAGGCATACCTTCACTTATTCAATTGACTCAGATGCTGGTTTCCAAGGAATATATAACTTAAAAAAATTCTATAAGGAATAGGAGATTATCCTTAACCTCTGAGAAACAACCAAGGGCTACATATATATCATATATTATATATATGTGTGTGTGTATATATAGTGTGTTAGCACACACACACAAACATATGTATTTGTTTAGGCATGCTAATTACTGAGAGTCATTTGGATTACTTTGGTCAGTCATTCAAAAGGAAATTTCTTTTGAATGTTACTGGTTTTTTATCTTATCAGTTTTTCTTGCAGGAAGCATTGTCAGCTCAAGAGTCATACTCCCTTTAAACTGTGTAAAGAAAACATTATACTGAGTGAGGTAACCCAGACCCAGAAAGACACACAGCTTAATCCATCTCATATGTAATTCCTACCTGCAAATCTTCAGATGTGAGTAAATAAAATGGAGTAACCATAGAAATAAGAAAATCATAACAGGGCCATAGGTATGTGAATGGTGATAGTCATGGGGCTTGAAAAGATAATACAACTCTCTATATAACTATTAAATGTCATTTAAATATTTTTAAGAAAATTATTTCACATTAATAATAATTTAAGTCATTTTTTAAATTTAACTTATGTTCTATTTGGAAATATTTTAAATATTTATGAAAAAGTGTATTTTAACATTAATATTGACAAAATAATTTGTTTTCTTTTTATTAAATTCATCTTGCATTTCATAAACTATGACTTTTCAATAAATATTAATAAATGTGACAAATATATTGGAAACTATATGTAGCATTAAAAAGCAAGATTTGGATTTAAAGGATCTATTCTCAAACAATCTCTAACTCACTGAAATAACTTCAACCATTTCCTACTTTTCTCCGAAGATAGCTATGATAATAAGATTCCTATCTTGTGGGATTAGGATCAAATATTTTAATATGGAGTAAAGACTTACGTATTTATAGATGCTACATTATAATCTTATCTCTGTTATTTTTGTTATTACACATGTTATCAGAAAGGTAAAAACAAACAAAGAAAAGACTTATGGGATTGTATTAACCACATGTGTTACATAAAGGAAACTCTCAGTAAGAATGTGTTAAATCCTAGAAATACTGCAAAACAAAAGAAAAGAGAGAGAAAGAGCAAGAGCAGCCTAGAGAGAGAAAGAGAGCCTATGAACCTAAGTAAACTGATTCCAAATACTTATTTTCACAATAAGCATTGAACCTACAACCAACAATTAAAAACTGGTATTTATCAAGAGAAGTGAAAATATATGTTTACATGATAGACACGTATTTATCCACAAAGTTTTATGACCAACTTTTGATGAATGTGTGTACATTACTGACACAAGGTAAAGCTGGAACTTCAAGATGGCTCACAGTAAATTGTGCTTTGTGACCAGTGAAAGAAGCAAAGTAAATAAACTGTGTTTTTGTCAATATTCTGAAGTTGTGGGGCACACAAAACTAATCTTTCATGACAGTTATCATATCAGTATACCCTTGGCATGGAAGAATTGAAAGCTAACAAAATTAAGGTGCAGAATTTTTTCTTTGAAGGTTATAGTGCACAATTTTATTTATACTATAAGTTGGATGGATGGATAAAATTGTCCAAATTCACTGAATTAAACATAATATATTTTTTATTTATGAAACGTGTCAATAGATCTCATATAAAATATGTAGAAAATAATTTGCATAAGAGATTTATAAAAAGTTTTTATAGTATATAGAATATGAATGTAAATTTATAGAATACATTGATTATAATTTTATTGTAGAATTACTCAATGGTGTATATTTTTTATTTTTATAACTCTAGGATTTTTACAGCTTTAAATCAAGCATAATCCCCTGGATATTCAATGAAAGAAATAGTTTAAGAGACAAATAAAACTAGTTAGAGTCTCATAGTTAAATTTTGAGTTGTTTAGGAATCAAGAGGGTGTTCTGGATCTAAGAAGATGTTTTTAAAGTGGTGATGCCAGTTACTGTGAAAGCTGAGTTAGATATAGAACTTTAAATGCATTGAGATGGTTAGATAGTAGAATGTTAAAGTTAGGTGCCAAATACATATGGACTGGACATTGGGAATGTATGCTAAGCCATATATCTCTCATAATTGTGGCCTATTTATTTCTGTTGTTTTGTATTGTATTTATTGTTATAGGAGAAAGAACCATTTGTTGGACTGAAAGGGGGAGCTGTTGAGGGGGAAGATATACCTTAAACTTAAAAAAAGGGAAGAGAATGGGGGGTTGAGGGCGAAGAGGGTGGGAGTGTGGGACTGGAGGGGAGAGTAGGGAGGGAATTGTGATTGAGATGTAACGTGAAGAAATAAAAAATAAATTATAAAAAAACTTGTGTTAGCATAAAAACAACATATAAAATGTCTTGAAATGTTGCTTTTTTATTTTTTAGATTTATCAGAGACATTAAATTTTACATGAACAGGAAACAAAATAATTGGTAACTATGAAATGGATTATAATATAATGGTGAATTGATAAGCCAAATTTTATTTGACATATGAATGAGAAGCTTGAACAGGTTAGAGTGAAGTTATTTTAGAAATGAAGATTAGTGTATAGAAAGAATACTATGTGATGATCAAACAATAACTAGAATTAGATTGTCAACATTTTAGCATATGTATATGTTGATTGAAAAGACACAGTGAGTTGCATAAAAATGCAATATAGGAGAGGAGGTAATTGTTGGGTACCAGAGACAATGGCTAGGGTCATGTTAGATCAACATGGAATCTGAGGAACAGTTTACTAGAATAGACCTACAGAATGAACACTTCTGGTAGGAAAAATTGTTTACCTCCATATCTATTGTATAAGAAGAAGGAAATGCCCTTTCTGTGAATCATAATCTCCTCAGTTAAACACCTGAAATGGTTCAAAGGGAAAATATTTTATGTAATTTGTTTCGCCCTGCTTATAGTTATATAATGTCCAACAGATTTATTATGCAATGTCAACAGATTTTTAAAAATACGTATGTATCCATTAGTCATTCAAACATCTACTAACTTTTATTGTTTCAAAAATTGACAAAATAAAAAGTGTTAACTAAAATTAAACTCCAAGAAACAAAATAATCCAATCCAAAAAAATAAAAAATGGGGAACAGAGCTAAACCAAGAATTCAGAAAGGAAGAATTTCTAATGGCAGAGAGACATTTGAGGAAATGCTCAACATTCTTAATCATCAGAGAAATGCAACCCAAGATGACTCTGAGATTCCATCTCACACCTGTCAGAATGGCTAAGATCAAAATCTCACATGACAGTACATGATGGCAAGGTTGTGAAGAAAGGGGAACACTCCTCCATTGCCAGTGAGAGTGCAAACTTGTACAACCACTATGGAAATCAGTCTGGTGATATATTAAAAAACTTGGAATATCCCTATCTCAAGACCCAGCCATATCGCTTCTGGGTATCTACCCAAACTAATTCTCACCAAACTAAGGACATATCCTCATCTATGTTCATAGCAGCCTTATTTGTAATAGCTAGAAATTGGAAACAATCCAGATGTCCCTCAACCAACGAATTGATAAAACACTGTGGCACATCTACACAATGGAATATTACTCAGCTATCAGAAACAAGGAATTCATGCAATTCACAGTCAAACGGATGGGACTAGAAAAGCTCGTCCTAGTGAGCTAACCCAGACTCAGAAAGATTTGCATGGCATCTATTCACTTATAATTGGATTTTAGCCATATAGTATAGGATAACTATCCTACAACAGACACAACAAAAGGATCAGGAACACAGACTTTGTTAGCTATTGATGGGCCAATTTGCCCTAGGAGTGCTACCTTGAAGGCCCCCAGTGCAAGAGGAAGCTCTTAGCTCTCATATGATTGTTGAACTGAGAGGCTTGATATGTAGGGACACTCAACATCAGGGGACTGGGATGGGTAGGGGAGAGAGGAGAAGGTGGGAGGGTGAAACCAAGATGGGTGGAAAGAGGACACTATTATGAAGTGTAACTTGAAGTAATAAATAAACATTTTTTAAAAAAAAAATCTAAAACAGAAATGGTGTTCCTTTCAATATAGAAAAAATGGTTCTAGCCGGGCAGTGGTGGCGCACGCCTTTAATCCCAGCACTTGGGAGGCAGAGGCAGGCGGATCTTTGCGAGTTCGAGGCTAGCCGGGTCTACAAATTGAGTCCAGGACAGCCAGGGCTACACAGAGAAACCCTGTCTCGAAAAACAAAAACAAAAAAAAAAAAAATGGTTCTGTGGGGCTTTTTACTGTATTTTTTTGGAACTCAGAAATTTTATGTCAGTGGTGTTATGGTCAAAATATGTACTGTTTTCCTCTTGTAACAAAATGTAAAGGAACTGTATTTATTAGATAAAATGTGTTGTGTTTAATGTGATCCTCAAAGCTTCACACAAGCAAACAATAGCTCCAAACAGATACAAATCAGTCTGAAGTAGAATTTAACTGTGTTTGTATTAAAAGATAACGTTTTTTGTGAAACTGAATACATATTTTCCTTTTTCATTTTGCTCTGTGAAACAAATGCTGTTTCCTAGCCATAGGATTTTGAGACCAATCTGTGTTCTGTTCCGGTCAAGATTTCACAACATACCCTTGCATTTGGTTTGCTGGGGTGGAATCAATTTCTTTTACCTGCTCTATGGTGTTTTCTATCCCTGCTATCTGTGCTGGGGCACTTAACTTTCAATTATAAGACTACAGCTGATTCCTGACACATGGAGGAACCCTAAAATCCTCTTATTTGGGCTTTATGTTCTCTAATCTCACCAGCAGTAATGCTAGCTGGTGCATCTTTATCACTAGGGATATTTTTCATTTGACATCCTTTCAGTTTTACCACAAATTTTAATGTTTCCTGTTTTGTTTGGTTTTTCCTCCACAATGCCACTTGTCTAGCTAAACACCTTTTGTTAATATTTAAAATACCATCAGAGTGGTAGATATTTCTTTGTAAGAGTTTCTGTCCAATATTTAGCTATGTGAAGGAAAGTACCTTCTAATACTAGAATCTAATTATACAATGATAGATTGCAAATTTTAAAAGTTGCTTATTAAGTTCATGTAAATTAATTTAATTGAAAAGCAGTTAGGAAACTCATGAAATAGAGTAACCAGTATTAGCGAGCATGCCAAGTTCAAGATAATGATGGAAATACAGAAATTCTAGGCCATCTAATGTGCCATTTAACAATGAAACAAATGTAGTCATATAATATTCAAAAATTTAAGAGAATATTATTGAATTAGGTCACATTTCGTTTCTTAGTGAACTTCTAATATACCATTGCTTTATTTTTGTTGAGATTTAAGAAAGTTTGCTAATGCAGGAAGAGATGAAATACAGGAGTTAAAATATTTTTTAAAGATTCACTCAATCATGTTCTTCCTAGACTAAGAAAATAAATTGCTCAAAAGTCTGGCATCCTCTGAGATACATAATTATTTATATTTTCTTATCATGATTGTCATGACATTTTAGTTCATTTTTCATATTTTAATTCACTGTAATATTCTTATGAACATATTATCAAAGCTATTGTCATTTATTTTTCAACATTTTTGATAATTGTTTCTGTCATAGCACTCAATATCTGGGGAATTGTCTGAAAAAATTTTCTACTTGTGTTCTCAACTTAAGGTATTAAAACAGACATGATGAGTATGTGTTGCGGCATCACATGAGACCCACGATACAAGTTACATGCCTATAGCTAAGTGGCTTTTGACTAAAGGACAAAAAAGCTTACAGGAGAGAAGATAGTTTGTATTTAAAATGGTTCTGACCAAGCTGGATAGCTATATGTGAAGAGTAAAGTAGATCACCTCACACTCAGAACAAAGCTGAACTCCACATC
>CAJQZJ010018033.1:8141899-8170231 GCA_907164525.1 Lophiomys imhausi
CAGGATGACAAAATTAAACAATAAAACAAAACCAAAAACAAACTTCTGTACACCAAAGGACACTATAATTTTGAAAGCAGTCCATAAAGTCTAGAGACAGAAGTGGTGTTGAGGAAAGGGGAGACATTGGAGGGCAAGGAATGTGAGGAGATTTAATTAAAACAGTTTTTGTTTATATAAAATTCTCAAATCAAAGTAAAGATTGTGGTATTTTAGTAAAAGAATACCACAATGCATCAAATGAAGGTCAGCTATAGGAATATTTCTGGCCTCTGAGGATCTTGGAAAGAATATTTGAGAAGCTAACCTTTTATTCAACCTGGAATCTGCCATGAGAAATGCACTCGCTGCATATTTGTAATTTTCAAAGGAAATTTCAGTAGACTGTTTTTATGTTTTGCTCAAAAAAAATGAAATCACCAAATGAATGAAATATGAACTAAATCATTTTGGCAGTGAATAAATCAAAGTACAAAGTGTAGCTCTTGAGTAATTTTTCCTGAAAAAATTCTGCTGAGGCTTCACGAGAGAGGACAAAGTGATATTCTGCGCCACTGCTGAACAATAATATATTAGACATGAAGATGTCACTGGAGAGTTACACAAAAGAAACCACCACAAACATGCAGTTTTCATCCCTTTACCTATATTCATTTTTGAATGACATATTTATACTGAATACATGCTATGTGTAATATTTAAGAAATTAATAAAATTGACAGTAAGTGCAACAGCCAATATTGCAGTAGATTTATAGGGGATCTATGAGATATTCCAAGGGAAATGTTTCAGGGAATATCTTAAATTCTAACATTTTGAAACTTTATTTTCAGTTTCAAAGATACACTAAACAACCAAGAAAATTTGATTTGCACTACATTTTTGCTTTTAATATAAACATTCATTCCTGCTATGAGTGGTTATTCTATTGTCCTTTAAATTATAATCTATATAAATGAGATGCACTTAAGAAATTGATCAACCTCCATTGCTCCCCTTCTCTTCAGATGTCTTAGATACCTCATAGAGAAATTCATTTACAAACACTTAGCATTTCTGGGTAAAGTAAGATTTTTGCTACCATTCTTTATATTCTTAACATCAATCATCTCTTGACTATTTCATCTATATGTTCTGGGATGTCTTTTTCGGTTCACTAGGTTTTAAGAGATTGTCTTCACTTTTAGTTTCCTATGTTGAAAATTACATTCTACTTAACAGCATTTTGTTATACTGTGTTTAGAGCAATAACTTCAAGTTAGATTTCGATGGTTGCCTTTCTTTACTCTTAAACCAGAACTGTCAAATCTGGAGCATCTGGATCTAAAGTTAGGTGATCACATATGCTTCACATCAGATTATAATGCTAAACTAGAAACAAACCTGTTGTATTCCTTTAGCATTCACGTTTTGTCTCAAGGTTAATGTAAAAGCAATAGCCTGCAATGGATGGAAAATCACAATGCATATATTTAGTCACACTTCAGTTGGGGTAAAATCAAGGCCTGTGAAGATGGCTGACTATCTTTTTTTGTTTGTTTGTTTACTGTGAATAAGAGATAGCTAGATTATGTTGGGAGAAACAAGCCCTACCTGGCTTTAACTCTCTATATAATTATCTTCAGATAAGCTACTGAACCCAGAGCATTATTAATCCCAAAGGATATGTGGAAAATAGTAAGCATTTTAGTCAGCAGTGTAAGCTTTTATAATTGGAAGCAGTGTCCATTCGTTCATTTACTTTATGGATATTTCCATTTATGTTTCTTAGAAATTCAAGAATTATTTTCATGGTACAAGGATTATTAAGGTAAATGGGCAGGGAGTTGAGGGCAGGTAACTGACACAGGGCCATGGGAGAATCTGGAACATAGAGGGAGAGGGAGAGGGAGAGAAAGAAGGACTTTGGGGAGGAAAGAGAGTTGGAACAGAGAAATGGAGTTAGAGAGAGGAAGGGGTTGTTAGGGAGCTTTTATCCCTGCTGTGTATGCTGCACCTGCTGAAAGGTAATGATGTAAGTTATTAAGGACTCTGAAGGACCCATGAGGTCAGGGGTCAGGCTAGTGCAAACACCTGTATACCTACATTCCTGCATTGTTATTTAGTTAAAAAGAAAACAAAATGAACTAGGAAGATGGTGGGGAGGATTAGGGTCATGTTCCTTTTAGGCTGCTTCCTGCTGAACTAGGGCATAGACATCTTTGAGGGCCGAAAAAAAAAGAAAATTTGGGTGCTGGCGAGCGTGCTATTTCACTGTCATCCAGGATTTGTGGCTAGGAAAGCACAGGCCTTGCTGAAACAGTCTGTGAGCTGAGCTGGAGCATTGTGGGTGACTGCTTTGGAGGTATCCTGGATGCATTAAATGCCTGAACTTGGCAGAATACTGGAAAAAATACGTAGGTGGATTATGGAGAAAATATTTTTCTAAAGCCCATGGTCTTGGTAGCAAGGGAGGGAAGTCTCAAGACATGGAAATGGGTAAGGGGAACCACAGGAAGAAATCCCACTCTCTGAAATAGCCATACGTGGAAATTTAGCTGTTGGTTGTTGCTTGGCAACACTCAGCTGGACTTCATTTCAGATGGATTCAAATGGATTTCCTGAAGCTTATAAGGAATCTATGTTTACAACAGGAGACAAGCTTTAAACATGTTAATGTCACCTTTGTTTGTGATATCTGTAGTGAAATCTGCATTGCAGGAAAGGACAGTACACATATATCTGTGTATCTGTGTCATAGCGAAGTACAGACTTGGGAAACAATCTTGGGTTACCACAGCATGAACAATCTTTTAAGACAAGCTCAGAAAAAACAGGAGCCTTTCATGGAGCAGAAGCAGCAAAAGCTCATTAATTCTTGCTTTTTAGTATGGCTACATACACAACATGAAGGAGAGGCTTTTTTCTCTATCCAGAAGAATGGATGTATATAAACTTAGCACAATGAGAAAGATTTTGAAGACCATATATAAAAGACAAATCACAGGAAATTTAAAATCTTCTAATCAAAAGTATGTTTTCAGTCTAAGAAAAAGTTTATAAGTTGGTAATGCAAGTTAGAATGGAAACTGAGTTAGGTAAAGAACTTTAAACTCACCTATATATGTAATAGAATATTCTTTTTTTTTTTTTTTTGGTTTTTCGAGACAGAGTTTCTCTGTTTAACAGCTCTGGCTGTCCTGGACTCACTTTGTAGACCAGGCTGGCCTCGAACTCGCAAAGATCCGCCTGCCTCTGCCTCCCAAGTGCTGGGATTAAAGGCGTGAGCCACCACCGCCCGGCTTGAATATTCTTAATAGTTGCCAAATACATATAGACTGGACATTGGGTCATATGCCATTTCTTATAGTTTTCAAAATTGTTTACTAATTGTTCTTATTGTTTTGTATTGTATTTATTTTTATAAGAAACAGTAGACTAAAAGGGGGAGATGTTGGGGAAAAAGATATAGTAAAAATTTTAATGAAAAAATATTGACATTGTTACTATAATAATGGATCATATAGTGGACTGCTTTACCAGAGTTAGATTAATAACTTATTGGAATTCAACAGTAGCATGGCAAGGGGAAGAATCTGAAGCATCTCTGTCTGCATTTACCAGCATTAAGATATTTTTGTTAGCTCTACCAACATTAAGACACTTTCTTAGACCCTAAAATACATTTTTGGGTCCTCACAACGTAAGCTTTTGTATCCTCAGACCTTATGTAAACTTTATGTCTTTTTCTTTTTCTTTTCAACATTTAGGAAACAGCTATGAAAACTACAAGGCATGAAATACACCCCAATATCCAGTCCATATATATTTCACAACTAATAAGAATATTCTATTATCTGTCTATCTTGATGAGTTTATATTTCTATAGCTAACTCAATTTCCATCCTAACTTGCATTACCAACTTAAATACATCTTCTTAGACCTAAAACATCCTTTTAATTCTTAACCAACTTAAAACTTAACTGTGAGACTATAACTATCTAGTCTTCAACCATATCAGAGACCTGATAAGGATAAATATATCTGAATAAACAAGAAACACAGAGCAAACAGCTTCCAAAACTAAAAAATTACAGACAACTAGCTTTCTGGACAGTCCCAGTCTCTCTGTAATGTTGGTGTATCCATTTTCAGCCTGTTAGCCCACTAACGCTGACAGACATTAATTGTAAAGCAGGAATTATGAAGGACTTGTCCACCCTGTCTTAGTAGGGCTAGGCTGTCAACTTACCTGCTATCAAGTTTCATCCATTTTGGAGAGCATTCTGTCTACAGTTTTGAAGTGAGGGCTTTTTCTTGTCCAGTGGCTAGCTTGCCACTAATGCAATCATCTCCAAATGGAGATTCTTTGATGTTCATCATCTACTTGAAGTAGAATGGGGTGGGGGGGGGGTTCTGTCTGGACCTGACATGTCTCAATATCCAAAAATTTTAAGTCAAGAAAACATCTTTAAATTCCATATTGTACAGATCTCTTGAGGTTTTTGAAAATCATTTTTCTCTGTATATTTGAATAAGCAAATGTTGCTTGTCTCATAGCAATTTAATATCTGATTAACTTAGAAAACATCTGTGATACATGAAACTAGTACCTAACAAAACAACAAATTTGAATTACTATTAATTTGCATTTTTAAGAATTACATAACTACAATACCTTAGAAAGAGTTAATCTTACTTTTGTGTGAGTATACAAAGATTTTTCTGCCTAGTTCTGGAGATCTCAGAGACCACCTAGAAATCAACTTTGATGTGAAAATGTGATGGTTTATTGGGTCTCCCAATACTCATCAATGCAACAGTTTGAGTTGAGAACCCTGAAAATATAGGATTTTTATAGGGGCTTAAACAAAGAAAGGGATTTCTAGCACAAGATTGGATAACATTTGGACAGACAAGCCTGTTTATCCCTAATTAGCTCATTGGTGTTGCTATAACAATTTTGGTCAGGTTGACCACCTGAAAGTTTGTTTAGACTTGTTAGGTGCTTTCTCAGAGTGAGCTGTCTGGTTATGACTGGGGAACAAGATCGGGTATATTTTGTTGTTTTTTCCTGGAACTGGAGGTCAGTTCTGAGTGAAACCTAATACAAAATGGAATCTTTTTTCAAGATGGAGTCAGTCAGGCTGCACAAGATCTACACCAATGTAGCCTAATGCAACCTTAATTTTGTATCAACACACAAACATGTAAGAGTAGATTTAATAATCTAGCCCTTTTTCTTTATCATTCCTACATCATGTTTATCTCTCCCGGTTTTTTCTTTCAAGTCTTTCCCCCTGTATAAGAGAGAAAGAAGGATAGACAAAAGAAAAAGAGAAAAATCCCTGGGTTTTACCTCCTCAATCTCATTTAACAGGACCATCTACCAACTTGTAACCAATCCCCCTAAATGTCAACAAACATCTATAACTCATCAAATGACCAAAAAAAAAAAATGACCCACCGCACCTTCTGGGAATAGGACATCACTCTCTTAAAATTTCTTCCTGCTGATTTGGAACATTGGAAACCTGTTTGGGGGCCCAAACAAGAATGGAAAATGGTTAAGGAAGTTAATAATAACACTTGTTCATTCTTTTTGTGCTCAGCAATTTAAATGTCCTGAGAATTTTGGAGTTAGAAGCTGAGCTTTGGGTGGGAATGTTCAGGGCTTTACTGAAGTCCTAGATGGAATATTCTGTGAGGCTGGACCATCATAGCTAACCCCTTTGAAGTTTTTCTGGATGTAGGTTTTTGAGGAAACAGCTGTTGAGGTAGTCTGTGAGTCTGGATCATCTGTGATACTTTTCTTATCTTCTTTAGTGTCTCTTCTCTTTTCTTCAGAAGTTTCAGTTGTCCAGTGGTCTCTGGACTCCTTAGTTGGATGTTTTTAATATCCTTGAAAGATAAGGACAGAACCCTGACCTAATCCTAGCTCTGAGGTGTTACCTTTTTGGCAGGTAATATCTTTCCTAGAGTAAATTGGATTTTTTGGCAATAGAAAAAATATTATTTTTCAACCAAGATTAAAAAGAAAATTCTTTTAAAAATTTTGAGCTAATTATATCTTTAAGTGTACATATTTTGAGATCACAAAGGGCATTCACTTGGTTTTTCAGCCTCCCTTTTGCAAGTGGCTTTTAAACTTAAATTATTATAAATCCTATGTGCCTGCCTCTGCCTCCCATGTATTGTATTCAAAGGCATGTGCCTCCCAAGTGTTGGGATTAAGTATGTGAACCACTACATATGGATCTAAGTTTTTCTCTATTTGGAACTTGTTCTGTGTCAGGCTGGTGTTCAAATAAGAGATATTCATGCTTCTATCTGCATTGTGTTGGAATTAAAAGTGTATGCCTATGAAGTGTGTTAGAATTAAAGGTGTGAACCATCACCACCCTGTTCACTGTAACTTGAGAATTTCGAAGACAACTAACTCAATAGTGATCCACCACTCTCTACTTGGAATAAAGTCATGGGATAATACTGCACTGCTCAAATATTTTATCTTAACTCTAAATTATCTCAACTCTTAGAGATCTAGAAAACAAGTGTGAACTTTAGTAATCCTTAATTTACTTATAACATTTTAAATCTCTTAACTGCATTTTAAATACCAAACAATGAAAATATCCCTTATATATAAGAAAATTTCAAGCTCATATCCAGGAGGGTGTGAGCTTGGTGGCAATCTACAATCTGACATTCTAACATGAAAATAAGACTATTATTCATTTCATACCAGTAAGACAAGTATACCTTTGGTAAATTATCATTTGAAAATATTATTTTTTATTTTTATTTTATTTTTATGCTTCGTTAACCATTCTTATTCCAATTGATTAATTTTTTGTTTGTTTTTTTCCTTTATTTTTTATTTCTTCAAGTTACATCTCAATCGCAGTCCCCTCTCTATTCCCGCCTCCAGTCCCACCCTCCTAGTTTGGGAAGCTGCAGGCCCTGTACTTCCTATAAAATCAGATATATTTATCTCTCTCAGGTCTCTGAGGTGGTTGAAGAACAGATATCTAGAGTCTCATAATTAAATTTTGAGTTGTTTAGGAGCCAATTGATTAATTTTTTCAAGTTACCATCTTGATTAAAGTCTCTTCCCTCCTCCATTCCTGGTCCCTCATTCCTTCCCTCTACCTTGTCTCCTTCCTCTCTTTCTCCTTGGAGAAGGAAAGCCTCCACATATCAAACTTCCTCAGTTCATCAGTTATATGAGGACTAAGTTCTTCCTCTTATGGCACGTGATATGGCAGCACAGCTAGGGTAAGGTGTTCTAGTAACAAGCACCAGGGTCCATGACTCACTGCTGGGTGGAGTTTTTCATAGGATAGTTATGCTAGGTTTCTGTCTGTTTGGGTCTGTGGGTTGTAGAATGGTTGTACTCTGATATATAATTAATTTCCACTTACTCATCCATCCCACTCCTGAGCATACATCCAGAAGAATCCTCACCAAATCACAAGGACCTCTCCTCAACCATGTTCATAGCAGCTTTATTTGTAATAGCTAGAAACTGGAAAAAAACCCAGATGTCTTTCAACTACAGAATGGATTAAAACAAACAAACAAACAAAAAACCTGTGGTACATTTACACAATGGAATACTACTCAGCTGTCAGAAACAAGGAAATCATGCAATTTTCAACCAAATGGATGGAACTAGAAAAGCTCATCCAGAGTAAACTAATGCAGACTCAGAAAGATACACATGGTGTGTATTTATTTATAACTAGATTTTAGCCATATAGTACAGGATAGCTATCCTACAACCAACAGACCCAAAAGAACAGAACATGGACTTTGTTACCTGTATGTGGGACACTTTGCCCTAATGGAGTTACCATATAGGCCTTCAGTGGAAGAGGAAGCTCTTAGCCCCCATGTGACTGATGAACTGAAGGGGCTTAGATGTGGGGGGACCCCACACCGGAGGAGTAGGATATCAGAATTCTGTGTTCTGTCTCTCCAGTATTCTGCAAATAGGTTTCTTTGGGCATCTTACTGAAAGGCCCAATATCTAGTTGAATATGAAACTCTCTACATTTTTCTTTTCTCTGAAGGTTATTCAAAGTTAATAAAGGCAATGGCAGCATTGCAAATTCAGCTTATAATTATTTATTGAAAGAACTTACCTCTGATATCATATATTCTTGTGGGGCTGTCATTAATTTTCTAGTGATTTTTTTATTCTGGAGGCTTCATGTTTGGTGATTCATTTTTGTTTGTTTGTTTGTTTTTAGTAGTCTTCATCTAGCCTCTTCCTGTTATCCATTTTTATGCTTAGGTTCTTGCTGTGGCTCTTGGTAAACACCTGTGTTTTTTAATGTGGATAATCCTCATTAGTACACAGATATCTAGCTACTTTTGAAAATGTTGATATCACCTAGATTGATACTGGGCGAATATGCACATCAATGTCTGATCCAGGAAAATCTGAGGAAATAGAATGTGCGTTCCTAATGTATTAACACTTTCTCTGGGAGCTACTGATAGACCTGTGCTCCTTCTGTGCAGGACTGTCAATGTGCTTAATTTCTGAGCCAGCAGATTTTTCTGTCACTATGTGAAATATATCAAACCTGTTCTCACGAATTGCCTGTTGAAACAGAACCTTCCCAATATATTTGAAGAATTTATGAGGCCACTGTAAGGGGTTATATAAATTAGATTTAGAAAATATATAGGGGTTTCTGATACTGTCTCTTAATTCGGGGCATGAAGAGCATTATCAGCATGTGGACTAAAAACAGGAAACAAACAGGAGACTTAATAGACTGAAAAACAAGGTTGAAGTCAGGAAAAACAGGAAAGACTCAATAGACTGAAAAACAAGGTTGAAGTCAGGAAAACAGGAAAGACTTAATGGACTTGAAGAAACAAAGTATCTGGCCTGACATTGTTTTCAGCTGCTAAGTGGGCAGAGCCCAAATTAAGATGAAACAGAGTTCCTCCTATTTAAGGACAGTGCATGGAGCACAGAAAGAGAAGAGGCCCCTGATGCTAGAGAGCTCCAAGAGTCCTGCTGAAAAAAATGATGGCCAGATTTCCCTGAAGCAGAAAGAAGCTGGTGAGCAAAGAAAGCCTGAGCAAGACACCAAAAGGCCAAGGACTAAACCCTGTGGCTCAGCTTTTGCCTAGAGGGTTTGATCTGTCCGAACAGTGGCCTAAAGGAAACTGTGCCTGGCTTTAAGGGCTGAGGCAGAGCAGCTGAGTTCCTGATTCAAAAGAAGTAAGTTGGCCTGCAGATGGCTGGGGTCTCCCACAGAGAAGAAAGCATGAAGCCTTATTTAAGGTGAGACTGCAATAACCAACTTACCCTGATGAACCTGCATCTGAGAGATCCAGAAAAAGGACTGCTAAGTGCGTTAAAGAATCTACAACAAAGACTGTGTTCCTGACGACTGAGGACCTGCCCCAGAGACTGTATCATTCTAAAAGGTTATGAAAGTAGTTGTTATAATTATCAATAGGTTTAGTGGATAGGTTAAAGGGGTTGTAGGAATTTATAGGATTAATAGTTAAGAAATTGTTGGTGTTTGTTATAAGTGAATTTAGTAATAAATAAATAAGTGTTAAATAATAATTTAAAAGTTCGGTTACAGGTGGCACCCAACGTGGGGCTCGAACCCACGACCCTGAGATTAAGAGTCTCATTCTCTACCGACTGAGATAGCTGGGCTTTATATCTCCCATTAATTTTTGAAAATCAGAAACCCCTATATATTTTCTAAATCTAATTTATCTAACCCCTACAGGCCACACAGGACTTCCACCTTTGATTTTGTACTTAACTGTTAATTATGAGTAGAAATACCCTCTTAAGGGATTAGAGGTCTGAAGAGTATATAATGTCTGTTATGTTTCGTATTAGAAATAGGAATATTCTTATCTTTAACTTATTCTAGTTTCTTATTGTCTCTATGTATCAGTGTTCACTCCCTTATCCATTTCTTTGGGCAGGACTACTAACATAAGGAGTTGGTATTAGACCCTAGTTGAAACTACAGTTGTCCCAACTGACATATTGTTATCACAACATACCATCAAGTAACTATGTTTTTGGTGTCTACTGAAAATGGTGAATAAAAGCGCACTTTGTTGCTATTACACATTTTTTTTGGTGTATATTTTAGGACTGACACATTTCAATTATAAATAGATTTATTGCTTTAAGACAACAAATGACAAATATATTTTTTGAAAATAAAAATATTAACATAGTACAGACATGGTTTATAACAAAGGTGTTCATTATATCTACATAGAAGCACCTAGATATATAAGCATGTGATATCATTTAATGTCCTATGGCAACTTAATGGATAAAACTGGCTTAGCTTAAGTGGCCAATGATATCATATCTAAGGGGTAAAATTTGAGTTTAAGTTTCAAATATATAATCAATTTATCATTGATTGTATATTGATAGAACAGATGATCTAGAGTAAATTTATTACAATAGAGTTTACATTGCCAACAGTGAGATTAAAATGGCTTTTTATGGTTATTATGACCTATGCATAGAGAGAGGAAGGAATTGCTTTCAATTCAAAATGCTTTAAAATATTATTTGAAAGTTATCTATAATAAGCATAATTAGTTGAAAATTTTATATTTTGAAGCAATTAATAAAAATCTCTTCATTATAGAAATGAAATCTATAGTTTAATAAATTTGAGAGAAGTTATCTCATTTGTAGGTATTAGTTTTGAATCTTTAAATATGTGTGTTTATTTGATATACTACTCATAAAGATCAGGAAATTTCTAAGGTGCAGTAAAGGAGATTTCAAGGGAATGGAGATAGATTACACGGGTATATAGAGTATACAAGTTAATAATGGAATATGTATGGTGTGTAGGACAGAGGTTGAGGTAGATGATGGAATATAGGGAGGCCTAACTAGCACTACAGACCTTTCAAAAATGTTATATGGAAACTTACTAATATAGCAGCTTCCTCAAAGATACATATATGCATGGATAAAATAATTTAAATAGAATTAACCACTAACAGATCAACTAGATATCACAGACTAACAAATAAAATGTTTTATGTAAGGAAGAGTGACCATTTTGGAATTGTTGGGTTGTGAGGTCGTGTAGACGCCTAAGTATTACAGATCATTGTCAGTTTTCTTAGTTACCATTCATAATTTAAGTGTAAGACCCCACTGCTGAAGATATCGCATACTTCAATCGTAGAACATGGGGACATCAGGTGGTACCAACCTGGAAGCTTCACCCCTGCCAGCTGGCTTTCATAGTACTAGAAGATAGTGCTCATTCCCCTAGAGTAATAAAGTAATAATGAAACTTATTTAGCTGTGAATATTGCAAACTACAAAATGAGTAGCCTGGTAAGACATGTTCAGATGTGCCCTAGTGACAGAAATGTCAGTGGAATAAACAACTACCTTCTTATTGGATTTACGGTTTATCCTACAAATTGAAACCCCTACCTCGTACCTTTACTGTGACCAAGACCTCAGGTCAAATATATGATAAGCCCCAGAAAAGGAGCTACTGTTTTTCTCTGCTAAATGTGCATAGTTTTAAGCTGACAACTAAAGATTTATAAATGTACTCACAGACTAGATAAATCTCAGTTATGATGACATCAGCAACTTGATATCATGTGCCATATAAGGAATAGGTTTGTTTTAGTCATCAGTACCTCATTAAAGGTTTCATCTGCTAATAAATGATGACAATTTATCATATAAAAATGTACACTGAATTGCATCAAATGTTCTTGCTACATCTACTAAGAGAATGTTTCTTCTTTTCATTATATTCAACTTGATACTAGAAGTTGCATTCATTTAAAACTGATTTGTATGGCATTCATGTGACAATACAGATCTGTTTGTGATTTATCTTGTATTCATTGCTGTTTTCAACTAAAGCTATTAATTTGAAAATTTTACAAATATTTTTATAATCAGGACTTTTTTGTTTATGGAAGAATTTGTAAGACTTTTTATACCCATTAACTATGTGTGGTAAATTGCAGTCAATTCTGTCTAAATTGCTCATTTTGGATTGGATTTTTAAATGTGAAACTCTAAATAACACATGTGCTTCCACAATTTCATATCCAGAAACATAAAGCTGTGTTTTCTAGCTTCCTCCTCATTGGTATGTTGTCTGTACTTTCTAAAGACCTATTAATGGTTAAATAGAAAGAAACTTGACATTTCTCTTGACTCCTTGGGAACCTCTACACTATGCTGTGATGAAAACTATCCTTAGGTCAAAGTTACAAAGAAAAAAAGAAAATCAAAAGTTGTCTCCTGATGAACCTCCAGGTTTTGACTCCTGTCCCTAGGCTCCTTATTGAATGCATGTCAATATTTTCATATGAAAACTTGTGCATTTTCCAGTGTTCTTACATATTCCAAAAAAGATCAATAGAAGTGAAATTCTATTTTGATGGACAAAAATGAATTATCATTTTTAGATTTTTAGAAATATATTGTCCTGAAAATATTTTCTGATACTCCGTAACCATTCTAAGCAATTTATTACTTTCTAATTAATATTTGCATAAAATAGACTATTTCAACATCTATTAACTTTTCTTAGAACTATATATGCCATCAATATGCTCTTCGTGTTACTTAGGATTTTCTGTTCTCTTTTTGAAAGCTATCAGTGATGAATAACATCTTTTTGAAGATTTTTAAACTTTTTAAAACTTTTTAAAATCTCAGCTACATTAAACACCATGAATGATCTCTCTTCTTTTAGTTCTTCCTACTTGTTCCAAAACGTTTCTTCTTGTAATTCTTACACCTGCTTCTAGCATATTACCACCCATAACCAAGAGTAGATCTGTCTCTCAAATAAAAAAAAAAAGGATGAAGATTTCTGCCATCTCCAGGAATGCAAGATTTAAAGCCTGTCACATATGGAAGATTGAAACAATGAATCATCATGCTATCTCTATTCCCTGTGAAATAGCCCTTTAAACCTAGTGATGCTCTGTATTCCATAGTTTTAGACATTGTCACACTAAGCCTGATATCCTGTAGTGCTACCTGATTCCCTTAAGGCATGGTAATGAATACTAAATACATTACCACCACGGAACAAAACATTGATTTTCTCTTGTTTTTTGATTTTTTTTGTTGTTGTTTTTTAAACATAACTTCTAGTATTAAATGGGCACTGAACAGTTAACTAATAGTCAACAAAATATTTGGCAATATTTTGTTATACCCCACTCAAGAATACCTCTACTTGGTATTCATTTGATGAGTTATGTTTATATACTATGCATAGCTTGTGGGTGGACTTACCTATGTAGGTACATGTGGATGCAGCAAGAATTTGATTTCAGGTATATTTCTCTATCAGACTTTATCTCATCTTTTGTCATAGGGTCTTTAGCATAACTTGAACCTGGGTATTTATAACCTCACTAGACTAGATGACTAGTGGGATATGTCTGTCTATCTTCTGAAACTGCTTATAGACTTATTCTGTCACACCTGGTGTTTTAGGTGTGTATTGGATATCCAAAAACAAGTCCTGATATTTTCATAGCAAGAACATTAACCAATGACTCATCTCCTTAATCCTGGTTAGATGGAATTTTAAAACTGAATATTATGTGAACATAATTATTTTGCAATTCCCTATATTAGTATGAGATTATCTAACCTACCATTCTGCCTTTTGCTTTATTGATCTACATGGATTCAATATTGCTCTCTAATTTTCAATACTATCAGCTTTCTGTCTGGTAACCATGAGGCCACATGAAAGGCATATTTATCAAGTACATATATTATAACATACCCAAAGAACAGACTTATCTTTATTCCCATATACCATCTGGTAAAAGTTGTCTTTTTTTTTTAAATCAAGTAGCAATTTCTGCAGTCCAGCTGCATAAACTACTTGACAGATGTTCCATCTATGCTTCAGCATCCCAATCACTCTCCTAGATGGATTTACTGTTTTTCTGTGCAAGAAGTGCTGGGTTTCAGTAAAGATGCCAATAATTTCATATGCAGTGACCTTGGCATGAAATAACTTCCACAATTGAGAAACAGCAGCTGTTTGAAACTTAGTATTCATCACCTTTATACACAAGATGTTTGCATTTTCCTTCTTTACATTTTTTTCATAAATATCATGCCAGTAGCTTGCTTACCTTGAATTTTTACATAAAAGAAGACAGGGAAGTGTTTGTGGTAATGAAGAATATTTAACTCATTAGGATTCCAACTGTAAGCACCTTCTTTGGAGAAATGCTAAACATTCTCCTTATAATGGGCAGAGAAATCATAAAAGCTCCATTACAGTGTGCTTCTCTATCACTTTATATTGCTTTAGAGAATAGACAGGTCATAAAAGCTGTAGTTTTAATGTAAAGCTACAGCAGCTTTTGCATCAGAAAAATCACAGACAGCAGTATGTATCCCCACAAAATACGCATTCAATAATTCTTGAAATCACCCTTTAAGATAAAATGTATATATGATATATTCTAAGCTAAGAGAATAATAAATGTATGGTGAATAGTTTCATCTCAAATGGTACACAGTAAATCTTGATATAATCTATGTTTAATATTAAGTTTCTTACATGGGCAATAGATGGACTTAATATTTACTACAGGGTATGCCTGTTACAAATATAATAAACACAGAATAGGTAGATATTATAGGAATATTTGATAGTATTTATTAGTTTAATAATCATTATTTTAGTTTAGAAGATCTTTTAAGTGCTATGTGTATGACTATTTACCTGAAAGCATGTATATGTCCTGCTAATGTGCCTAGTGCCCTCAAAGACCAGAATACCATATTGGATCCTGTGAAAAAAGCGGGTCCTGAGCTTCCATATGGGTATCAGGATCCAACCCTGGGTCCTTTGTAAGAGCAACAAGTGTGTAAAAAGAGAATCATGAGCCATCTCTCCAAACCAAAAGATCTTTATTTTTAAAAGAGTGATTGGTATTTCTCCAATCTCCAGCTTCTTGAATTCTATTTCACAATTCTAATGACTTTTAGGAAATGGTTGTATAAGCAGATTATATAAATATGAATATATCCATATTTAATATTTTATAGTAGCTCACCTTGAAAATGTGCCATGATAATGTGGTTTTCAGAAGCTATTTAGTGTATCACTCTTCTGAGAGGTAAGAAAAAAAATGTGGATACATATCCTAATCGTATCATGAGTTAGATAGTGAATAGTAAAACTGCTGGAATTTTGTGGAAGAAATGTTCCTTGCACTTCTTACCTGAATGAACATGGCATGTAAATTTCTTATTGTTTATGGTTGATGGAAGATCATGTTTTCTTGTTCTGTTTTTTTCCCACTTGATTTATGCTCTCTTCCTCACTCCCTGTCATTTTGCTCTTTGTTTTCACCCTTTTGTTGAAAATATTTTCATTTTGTCACATAATATACACTGATTATGATTTGCCCTCCCAATATTCCTCCTACTTCATCGCCATCTCCACTCCCATCTGGATCAAACCCTTTCTGTCTCAATAAAATTAAAACAGGCTTCTAAGGAAAAATTAAATAATATAATATAATATATACAAATAATAAATCAGAATTGGAAAAAACAAACAAAAGGAAAAACTACCCAAGAAAATGCACATGAAAAGATACAGACAGAGAGACCCACTTGTTCACACATTCAGGAATCCAACTAAAACAGTAAACTTGAGGCTATAATATGTACATGAAGGACATATATTGCCGGGGCTGGACAGATGTCTTAGAGGTTAAGAACACTGACTGTTCTTCCAAAGGTCCTGAGTTCAATTTCCAGTCAACTACATGGTGCCTCACAACCATCTATAATGACATCTGGTGCCCTCTTCTGCAGTATAGGTATACACGCAGGCAGAATACTGTATACATAATAAACAAATAAACAAACATATAAATAAATATTTTAAGATGACATATATTATTGAAAGAAAACTAATAAAAATAAGACAAAATTTAAAAGGAAAGTAAGAATAAGGGACAAAAGGAATGAAGGAAAAAAGGAAAGAAGAAGGAAGGAAGTAAACCTAGCATGACATTATGAGGAAGAAACCTCCAATGTTTTTTTTTTTTGATTTTCTGTTTACCATCTAGCCTTAAGAGTACTTTATTTCTCTACTGAAATTTCCTTGGGAAAAAAAAACTAGGTTTTTTGTTTTGTTTTTGTTTTTGTTTTTTGTCAGTGGTTATGAATTGGTCGTAGGCTCTGGGTTAGGGTGGGAGCAGGAGTCCTCTTCTCCTTTCATCTGTAACATTGTATATGGTGCAGATCCTTATCAACCCTCTAGCAGTCTTTCTCTGGCTCTCACTTTCTCCCCTCACAGTCTGTGTTCTTCAATTTACAATACAATATATTTTGCATTAGAAAATAACTACTCAGTGAATGTATGAGTTTTCTTCTATCTTGAATCTAATAAACTCTATCTAATAAAGCAAAACTAAATTTTATTTGTAAGGTTAGAGATTACGATAAAACACAGGTTGAAGATGTACAAAAGTCCATTACTTGATTTCAAGGGTTTGTTTCTTTGGTTGATTTTACATGATGGAATTATCAGAGTTTCCTTGATTAGTCTTTGCTAAGTTCTCCAGAAATTTAGGATACAATTTGAATGTAGAGAAAGGTTGAAATAAAGGAGCTATGATATTCACAGTCTTTCATGAAGATATTAGAACATTATAACTCATTTATTTCATTACCTATCAAAACACAATCCTTTTTTCTAATCTGGTTGATTACACTGTTAAAGATATTACACTTTATTTATGACATTTTTTGTGGCAAATTTAAATACAATTGGATTATTATTACATGGTTTTAAGCTAAAATTTATGTAGGGGATAATGCAGAAATCACAGTGTACTAGGGAGTGTATGTTTTACAAACAGACATTTGTATGAAAGTAAGAAATTGTTCCTACAAACTTTACCATCATCTGTTTTCATGAGTGTCTATACTAAATCTCATTCAGTTTTGTAACTATTTGTTACAGTGATTAATTTTGCTTCTTCCAGACTTCATAAACTTGAAGCTGAATAATTTTTAATCTAAGAATCACTTATTCTTTACTTTTGTATGAATTTTAACCTTAATGTATGTAAGTGTACCACATATATGGCGATCCCACTGAGACCAGAAAATGATGATGGGTCTCTGAGAATGCATGGAAATGTTGAAATTGTTTGAAGCCACCACGTAGGTGCCAAGAACTGAGCTAGGGTCCTCTACAAAATCAGGAAATGTTTTTAACACCTGGGCTATCTTTTCAGCCCCTTGATATGGAATATTATCTCCTCTTAGGTATAGTTTTTCATTTGGTGCTAACTTTTTGTTGAATTGCTCATTAATGCTATTATAATGAGTTTTGATAATATATCTATTTGCCTTAAAATATGCTTCAAAAGCATAAAGGTATATGAAATAATAATTAGAGAGATTCTGTGCTTGATTTCATGCTCATATATGTTATATTTGTTCCAAAACCATTTTTCGTGTAATTTTCTTTTCTTTTTATTCTGCAAGTTAGCTTGATGTTTTTTTACAAATTTCCCATTGATGAGGGACACCCAGGAGGGACTGGCGCACATTGACGAGGGACACCCAGGAGGAACTGGTGCACATTGACTAGGGACACCCAGGAGGAATTGGCGCTCATTGACTACGGACACCTAGGAGGAACTGGCGCACATTGACGAGGGACACCCAGGAGGGACTGGTGCACAAATTCAAGATTCTGTCGGCAAAGTGGTCACTAAATCTCAAGTTTCTCTTCTAATTACAAGAAGCTTGTATGTTTAGCAAAGTCTTACCACTTGGTTTTATCTCCCTTAGATGTTCATTTTAAATGTAGGTATCACTTCAATAGAATTCTCTTAATATCCAGAAATTTCTAAGAATGTTAAAGAAAAGTTCTTTCTGATGTTTAGTCAAACTGTCTGTAAAAAAATGTTAATTATCCTTGACATATATATTATAGTTTTTGAAAATATGTTACCCCTTTTGCTTGATTGCTTGCCAATGATTTCAGTTCAGTGAGTTTGCTAGCTTTAAGTGAAAGAATGTGTAATTAAGTTCTGACTATTATAAAAACTGTTCATCTCAATGATCATAACTTTAAAAACATTTTTTATTTATATTCATCAGTAATTCATTTTTAAATTTAACTATCTATTAAGTATTAATTATTTACCTAAAATATCTGAGTTCCTATAAGAGGTTCCTGATCTGGTTGTTTAACTTCTTCCTCATCTTAAAAGTTTGAAAGTTTCAAATAAATGTCCATGTGATATTTCTAAACCTCCTTTATGTGAAGTGTGTACTTTATTAGTAAAATGGAATTTATATCATCTACCAGAAAAAGGTTTAGTTATATCAACCATAAAGTGTTTCAGTCTACAAAGCAGATAATTTCAAGACTAAAAGACTTTGACTGTTCTTGTCATGTTCAAGGGTTTCTATTGTACATTACATTGTATTCCTGTAACAAAGGTTTGGCATATTAAGTATTTCATGAATAATCTATTAAACTTGCCTAAGGTTTGACTTTCTAATACAACGAGCAGTGCTTCAAGGAAAACAGTATGTGTTTCACGGTTGGAGTTTGGCAATGCTGTATTGCCTTGACAAGGGCATCCCAATTAAAGATGATGTTTTGTGTTATTGAAAAGGTTAAAACCATTATGAATAGGATATTTTCTAAATAATGGATGAATTTCAAAGTCAAAAAAGGCAGATAATATAAATTGGTAACAAGTGGTACTCATAAAAAGAAATTTGATAAAGAATATATTTAGGTATGGAATTTAACTTTTTTGCATCCAACATAACTTTCATGTGCATGTGAAGCTGCCAAAGACTTCCCTAGGTTTTATTTAGTTAGTATGTCCATGGAACCTTATCAAATATAACTTTATAAAAATTAGATATTAGTTTTTAATATTTTCTCCTAATTTGTGGTTTTAGTATAATTTTATACTATCATATTCTTACTATTACTTTGTTATCCCCTTTTGATACAATTCAATCATTTTCACCCTATCCAAATTGTATGCCTCATTATCAGTTCTGGGCATTTTTTCCAAGTAATCTTATTGTATGAGACAGGAATCTATTTCCAAAAATAAATAAATAGATAGAGAGATAGATAGATAGATAGATAGATAAATAGATAGATAGATAGATAGATAATAGAAAGTGTTAAAACAAAAAAATCATTCAGATTTCATTTTCAAATATAATTTAGAAGTAGAGTTCAGAACTATTATTAATCTATTCACACTATTTACCTGTCTGCTTGAGTTTTTTTTCCCCAGAAAGGTGCCCTTTATTCTTCAAATAAAACAGAATGAATTAAGATGGACTTCTACTTCAATGCTTCCTGCATTCCCATCCCTAGCATCAAAACTCTCTCCCTACCCTAGTACCTTTTGTGAGCAGTACAGTTCACTCTATCAGTTGGGCTAGCTAGACTAGTAGACATTTTTCTTGTGATGTCGTTATTTTCATGTCTGTGTTCTTTTCTATAACTATTTTCATCTCCTAGATATATTTGTTTTTTTATAGTTTTTTTTAAATGTTCATTTATTTCTTAAATTTACACCTCCATCACAATTCCCTCGTTCAATACCTCCTGAGCCCATTGATGTTGGAGGAAGTTCTAATACATTGCATCTGATAGCCTGATTTCAATGTTGAGATCTGGTTACTACCACCTCTAAGGCATTGTCTTGATTGGTTAATAAAAGTTGCTGGTGGCCAATTAGCTGGGCAGAAAGAGTATAGGAAGGTGGTAATTTCTGAGACAGAAACAGGAACTCTGCATTTTACACAGAGGAATCTATCTTTCTGCCAGAAGACTTGGAAGCAGACAGACACATTTGAGATCTTTGGAAGGTAACAATAGGCCACACAACTGTTTGGTATTAAATGGTCCAGGATAACTTAGATTAGCTAGTTGAGAGTCTGCCCAGCTAAGGGCTAAGCCAAGAAACATTAAAAGGTCTTGGTGTATTTAATTATTGAGGAAAGGACCACAACGACCTATAGTTAGCCAGTGCAAGCAAACCAGGGCCATCAGCCTCCCGCTAAATGCTGGGGACAGTCCTGCCAGGCTGCTAGCAATTCTACTGGTCTAATATAATAGTTTATTGTAATTAATAAGTATCCATCAGCTACCCTGCCAGTTTTGCCACCAGACCACAGGACCAGGCCTTCCCTCCAGGCATACAGACTTCAAAGGCAAATCAAGCCTGACATCTCCCTCCAAGCTGTTGGCTCTTCTGCTGGTTTAATATAACAACTTATAGAGGATCCAAGATGGCGCCGACTATAGAGCAGTGCATCTGAGTAGTAGGTGAATGAGATTAGTCATTGTGGAGTGAATGTGAGGTCCCCTAGCCTACAGTGAAGCACAGACGGTGTCTGAATGCCCACAGCGAACATTGAGACCGGTCACCAGGTAAAAGAGCACACGCAGTTCCCGGGAACACAACCCTGAGATCAGCCAGCTCCGTCACCGGTCTGGAGAGGAGCTCTGGCTAGAGATCTAGCCCAGGAGCGGATCCAGCCCACGGCTCCAGCCACAGACCAGCGGCCCCACCTGTCTGCCTGATATCCAGCCTGCACTCGAGCTGCACCACAAGAGCAAAGGTAAGTGAGATTATTTTTTCCGGAGTTTCCAACATGGTGGCACAGTGTGCACTGTAGCGGAGAGGCAGAGACCTAACCCAGTCACAGCAAAGCAATTAGGAGCCAAGACTGCCTGCAAACAGAGCCCGGGACAGTGTGTTCTCCACAAATACTGGGGCGGGTGGGTCACTCACCCTAGCACCCAAGCATTTGAGGCAGTCAGCAACAGGCGCACTGAGGCCGGCATCTGTTGTGGGTGGAGCTCCCTGCCTGCATAGTCAGCCCAGCTGGGGAGCCAGAACGACTGGGTCAGTGAGAGGAGAACAGAGACCCAACCACAGCTCTACCTGCCTTTCTGAGGAGACCTGTCAGCTCCCAGGTCCTCAGAGGCTAGCCCTCTCCCCACTCCAGTTCCCTCTATATTGGTCCAATTGGGTCACAAGCAGTTGAGGAGAGCAGCAGCCACCCTCCTCTCCGAGAGCCAGTCAGTCTATTACAGGAATCTGCCCGCCATCTGGAGGTAAACACCAGGATCTCAGGATCAGCCAACCCCCAGGGCAGGGAGTTTTCCTGAGCACCAAGGTCAGGTAACAAAAGAAACAAACAGATAACACCTGGGTCCATCTGATGACAAAAGGTCAGCGCAAGAACATGGTAAAAAAAAAACCAAAACAATAGGATGTCTCCAGATCCTAGCAATAATGCTACAGACAACTCTGGACAGCTGAACCCAATTGAAGCAAAGGAAAATGACCTTAATCCTACGCTTATACTAATAATAGAAGGCCTAAGGGAGGAAATCAAATACCTCAGAGAGCAACAACAAAGTACTGCAAAGGAGGTGATAGAAATGAATAAAGCGCTTAAAGGAATGGAAGACCTGAAAAGGGAAGTTGAAGCAATGAAGAAAATCCAATCGGAGACATCCATAGAACTGGAAAACCTTAAGAAAAGAATCGGAACTACAGACACTAGCATCACAAACAGAATACAAGAGATGGAAGAAAGAATTTCAGGCTCAGAGGATAAAATTGAAGAAATGGATACATCTGTCAAAGAAAATGTCAAATCTAAAAAAGTCCTGACACAAAACCTTCAGGAAATCAAGGACACAATGAAAAGACGGAATCTCAGAATAATAGGAATAGAAGAAAGAGAAGAGTCCCACCTCCATGGACCAGAAAACATCTTCAACAAAATCATTGAAGAGAATTTCCCAAATCTAAAAAAACAGATGCCTATAACTGTACAAGAAGCTTACAGAACCCCAAATAGATTAGACCAGAAAAGAAAATCTTCCCGACACATAATAATCAAAACACTAAATGTACAGAACAAAGAAAGAATTTTAAAAGCTGCTAGGGAAAAGGGTCAAGTAACATATAATGGCAAACCTATCAGAATCACACCTGACTTTTCTTCAGAGACTCTAAAAGCCAGAAGGGCCTGGACAGACATCTTGCAGACCCTAAAAAACCACAAATGCCAGGCCAGACTACTATTCCCTGCAAAATTGTCAATCAACATAGATGGAGAAAACAAGATATTCCATGACAAAGCTAAATTCAAACAATATCTATCCACAAATCCAGCTCTACAGAAGATGTTAGAAGGAAAACTTCAACCCAAAGAGGTTAACTACACACAAGAAAGCACAGGAAGCAAATAGCATGCCTGCAGCAAAAACAAAAGGAAAGAAGCTCACTCACACACTATTTCTACCAACATCAAGATGGCAGGAAGTAACAATCACTGGTCATTAATATCTCTCAACATCAATGGACTCAATTCCCCAATAAAAAGGCACAGGCTAGCAGAATGGATGCGAAAACAGAATCCTACATTCTGCTGTTTACAAGAAACACACCTCAGCAAAAAAGATAGACATTATCTCCAAGTAAAGGGCTGGAAAAAGATATACCAAGCAAATGGACCAAAGAAAAAAGCTGGAGTAGCAATTCTAGTATGCAACAAATTGGATTTTCAACCAACATTAATCAAAAGAGATGGGGAAGGACACTATATACTCATCAAAGGAAAAATCCACCAAGATGAAATTTCAATACTAAACATCTATGCCCCAAATGTAAGACCACCCACATTCATTAAAGAAAAACTACTGAAGCTCAAATCCCACATTGAACCTCCCACATTAATAGTGGGAGACTTCAACACACCACTCTCACCACTGGACAGATCAACAATGCAGAAACCAAACAGAGAAATAATGAACCTCACAGATGTCATGAATCAAATGGACCTAATTGATATCTACAGAACATTTCACCCCAAAACAAAAGAATACACTTTCTTCTCGGCACCTCACGGAACCTTCTCCAAAATCGACCATATAGTCGGTCACAAAGCAAGCCTCAACAGATACAGGAAAACTGAAATCACTCCTTGTAACTTATCAGACCATCATGGAATAAAGCTAGGCTTCAACAGTAACAAAAACAACAGAGTGCTTGCAAAAACATGGAAACTGAACAACTCTCTCCTCAATGACCTCTGGGTCAGGGAAGAAATAAAAAAAGAAATTTAAGTCTTCTTAGAACTCAATGAAAATGAAAGCACAACATACCCAAACTTATGGGACACATTGAAAGCAGTGCTAAGAGGAAAGTTTATAGCTCTAAGTGCCTTCAAAAAGAAACTGGAGAACTCCTATACTAGCCAGCTAAAAGAACACCTGAAAGAGCTAGAACAAAAAGAAGCAAACACTCCCAAGAGGAGCAGACGAGAGGAAATTATCAAACTCAGGGCTGAAATCAACAACTTAGAAACAAAAAGAACAATACAAAGAATCGACAAAACCAAGAGCTGGTTCTTTGAGAAAATAAACAAAATAGACAAGCCCTTAGCTAAACTAACTAAAAGGCAGAGGGACAATACCCAAATCAACAAAATCAGAAATGAAAAGGGGGAAATAACAACAGACATTGAGGAAATCCAAAGAATCGTTAGGTCCTACTTCAAAAACTTGTACTCCACAAAATTGGAAAATCTAAATGAAATGGACAATTTTCTTGATAGATTCCACCTACCAAGGTTAAATCAAGAACAGGTAAACAAATTAAACAGTCCTATAACCCTTAAGGAAATAGAAGAAGTCATTAGACGTCTTCCAACCAAAAAAAGCCCAGGCCCAGATGGTTTCTGCACAGAATTCTACCAGACATTCAAAGAAGAGCTAACACCAATATTCTTCAAACTCTTCCACAATATAGAAACAGAAGGAATACTGCCAAACACATTCTATGAGGCCACAGTTACCCTGATACCTAAACCTCACAAAGACCCAACGGAGAAAGAAAATTTCAGACCAATTTCCCTTATGAACATGGATGCAAAGATACTTAATAAAATACTTGCAAACCGGATCCAAGATCACATCAGAAGTATCATACACCATGATCAAGTAGGCTTCATCCCAGGGATGCAGGGGTGGTTCAACATTAGAAAATCCATCAATGTAATCCACCACACAAACAAGCTGAAAGAAATGAACCACATGATCATCTCATTGGATGCTGAAAAAGCTTTTGACAAAATACAGCACCCTTTCATGATAAAAGTCTTAGAGAGATCAGGCATACAAGGACCATACTTAAAAATAATAAAAGCAATTTACAGCAAGCCAATAGCCAACATCAAACTAAATGGAGAGAAACTTAAAGCATTTCCTCTAAAATCAGGGACAAGGCAAGGCTGCCCACTCTCTCCATATCTCTTCAACATAGTACTTGAACTTTTAGCTAGAGCAATAAGACAACTAAAAGAGATCAAGGGGATACAAATTGGAAAGGAAGAAGTCAAAGTATCCCTATTTGCAGATGATATGATAGTATACATCAGTGACCCCAAAAATTCCACCAGAGAACTTCTACAGCTGATAAACTCCTTCAGCAAGGTGGCCGGATACAAAATCAATTCAAAAAAATCAGTAGCCCTTCTTTACACAAAAGATAAATGGGCTGAGAAAGAAATAAGGGAATCAACACCCTTCACAATAGCCACAAATAATATAAAATACCTTGGGGTAACTCTAACCAAGTAAGTGAAAGACCTGTATGATAAGAACTTCAAGACCCTGAAGAAAGAAATTGAAGAAGATATCAGGAGATGGAAAGATCTCCCTTGTTCATGGATAGGTAGGATCAACATAATAAAAATGGCAATCTTACCAAAAGCAATATACAGATTCAATGCAATTCCTATACAAATACCAACTCAGTTTTTTACAGATCTGGAAAAAACAATTCTCAACTTCATATGGAATAACAAAAGACCCAGAATAGCTAAATCAATCATGTACAATAACAGAACATCTGGAGGTATCACCATCCCGGATTTCAAGCTGTACTACAGGGCAATAGTAATAAAAACAGCATGGTACTGGTATAGAAACAGACCAGTTGACCAATGGAATCGAATTGAAGACCCAGAAATAAACCCACACATCTATGGTCACTTAATTTTTGGTAAAGAAGCCAAAAACATACAATGGAAAAAGGAAAGCATCTTCAATAAATGGTGCTGGTCTAACTGGATGTCAACATGTAGAAGAATGCAAATAGATCCATACTTATCACCCTGTACAAAACTTAAGTCTAAGTGGATCAAGGACCTCAACATAAATCCAGACACACTAACATTAATAGAAGAGAAAGTGGGAAAAAGCCTTGAAATCATTGGCACTGGTAGCAACTTCCTGAATAGAACACCAATAGCTCAGGCACTAAAACAAACAATCAATAAATGGGACCTTATAAAATTGAAAAGCTTCTGTAAGGCAAAAGACACTGTTCTTAGAACAAAACAGCAGCCTACAGAGTGGGAAAGGATCTTCACCAACCCAACATCTGACAGAGGGCTAATATCCAAAATATATAAAGAACTGAAGAAATTAAACACCAAAAAATCAAATAACCCCATCAATAAATGGGGTACAGAGCTAAACCGAGAATTCACAGAAGAGGAATCTCTAAAGGCTGAGAGGCATTTGAGGAAATGTTCAACATCTTTGGTTATCAGGGAAATGCAACTTAAAACAACTCTGAGATTCCATCTCACACCTGTCAGAATGGCTAAGATCAAAAACTCAAATGATAGCACATGCTGGCGAGGATGTGGAGAAAGGGGAACACTCCCCCATTGCTGGTGGGACTGCAAACTTGTGCAACCACTTTGGAAATCAATCTGGAGATATCTTAGAAAATTGGGAATAAATCTACCTCAAGACCCAGCCATACCCCTCTTGGGCATATATCCAAAAGATCTGAAACGAAACCAAAAGGACATTGCCTCAACAATGTTCATAGCAGCTTTATTTGTAATAGCCAGAAACTGGAAACAACCCAGATGTCCATCAACTGAAGAATGGATAAAAAAACTGTGGTACATATACACAATGGAATACTACACAGCTATCAGAAATGAGAAAATCATGCAATTCAAAACCAAATGGATGGAACTAGAAAAGCTCATCCTAAGTGAGCTGACGCAGTCCCAGAAAGATAAACATGGTATGTATTCCCTTACAAATGGATATTAACCATACATCAGAGGATAACTATCCTACAACCCACACACCCAAGTAGACAGGAACCTAGCATATCTATCCTAGGAAAAATTCTACCCACCAGTGAGTCATGGAATCTGCTGCATGGTTAGTGGAACCCCACACCCTAGATGGTGTGCCTTATCAAGCTCCAGTACGAGTGTAAGCTCTTGGGCCTCACATGACGCAAGATCTGAGGGAGTATGATATGTGAGGACCCACCTCATCTGAGGAGAAGGAGAGTACCAAGTAGAGGAACAAGGAGGGAGGGAGGGAGGAAGGGAGGAAGGGAGGGAAGGAGAGAGGGAGGGAAGGAGAGATGAAGGGAGGGGCCAAGAGGGGAGGAGGGAGGAAACTATGTTCTAGAAATAAATAATACTATTTTAAGAAAAGAATTAATAAGCTTAAAAATATAATAAAAATACAATATAAAATTTTCAAACTATAATTTACCTTACTGGCATGAAAAGAAAATGGCCTTAATTTCAGATTAGAATGTTAGACTGCAGGTGGCTACAGAGATTACACAAACTTGATAGCAGCTTAAAAGTTTTTTTTTGTTTTTTGGTTTTTTTTGTAGAGGTATAGGCTATTTCCATGGTTTGGCATTAAAAAGCAGGTAACAGGTTTAAAACACTGTAAATAAATTAAAGGTGACAGCTGTTCAACCTGGTTTTACAAACCTCCAAGAGTTGAAAAAACTTAGAGCTAAGGTAAAATAATGCATGGTGTTAGCCCATGCCTTTACCTCCAGTAGAGACAGGAGGATCACTATAGAGTTAGTTGTCTTATAAATTCTAGAGTTACAAGAAACAGGGTGGTGATGGTGCACACCCTTAGTCACATCATTGGGGACGAATACACCCTTAATCCCAACACACTAGAGACAGAAACAGGCAGATCTCAGAGCTCAAGGCCACCTGTTACAAAACAAACTCTAAACAGAGAAAAACTTTGATCCAGGGGTGGAGGAGCACATCTTTAATCCCATCAGTTGGAAACCACATGTCTTTGATCCCAAAATTTAGAATGCAGAGACAGGCACATAGGATTTGGAAAGATTTAAGTTTAAAAGCTACTTACAAAAGGCAGGCTGCAATTCAAACAAATTGTCCTTTGAGATCTCAAAATATATACACTAAAGGTTTGTTTAGCTCCAAAATATCAAAATAATTTCTTCTTTAATCCGAATTGAAAGGTAATACTTTATATATTATCAAAAAACCAAATTTGCTCCAGGAAAAATATTACCTGACCCCCCGCAAAAAAGGTAATTGTCCCAGAGTTAGGATTAGGGCAGGGCTTTGTTCTTATCTTTCCAGGAGATTTAAAGCATCCATTCAAGGAATCCAGGGACAACTGGACAACGGAAACCTCAGCAGAAAACAGATCAGACACCAAAGAAGACGAGTGGCCCAGATGATCCAGCCTTGCAGACTTCTTCAATAGCACTTTCCTCAAAAGTCTATAACCACAACAACTCAAAATCGCTAAGATCGTTCAGCTCCACAGACTACTCCAGCCAGATCTTCAGTAAAGTTCTGAAGATCAGCTTCTGTCTATGAACTTCGTAGGACATCTAAATAGCTGAGCACAAAGGGACTGAACATCAAATGATTCTATTAACATTTTTAACCATTTTTCCATTCTTATTTGGGCCCCAAACAGGTTTACTACGTCCCAAATCAGCAGGAAGTCATTTTAAGTGAACAACGTCCCATCCCCAGAAGGTGGGGAGGTTGTTCTTCCCCTTTGGTTATTTGATAGATAATAGAAAATTTTGTTATTTAGGGGAAAAGACTACAAGCTGTTAAATGGTCTTGTTAAATGGGTTTTGGAGGGACTTCTCTCTTTTGCTTTTCTGTATCCTCCTTTCTCTCCTATATAGGAGTGAACAGACTTGAGAAAAATGGGACATAGACATAGTATAGGAAAGATCAAGAAAAAAGGACAGATTATCGAATATAGCCTTATACCTTTGTATACTGATACAAAATTAATATTATATTTGGCTAAATTGGTATTGATCATTGTATATTAATGCAAAATTAAGATTGTATAGGGCTACATTGGTATTGATCTTTGTATATTGATACAAAATTAAGATTATATTTGGCC
>CAJQZJ010018033.1:8202416-8222632 GCA_907164525.1 Lophiomys imhausi
GTGTGTGTGTGTGTGTGTGTGTGTGTGTGTGTGTGTGTGTGTGTGTGTGTGTGTTGTGCGGCATCTCAGTCATGTTGTCTGTCAGAGGGACAGTTTACCCTACCTGGGCTGACATGTTGGGCTCCTGAGCAAGAGGAAGCTCTTACTACTCATGTGTCTGAAGAACTGAGGGGCTTGATATGTGGGAGGCCCCCTTACCAGAAGATAAGGATAGGAAGGAAAGGGGGAAGACAGTGAGAGGGTGGGACCTGGAGGGGAGGAGGGAAGAGGGCTCTGATCGAAATGTTTTAAAAAAAGAAATCATAAGATTCAATGAACAACAACAAAAAAAAGATTAGCTTTCTCTGTCTGTCTGTCTGTCTGTCTGTCTGTCTGTCTGTCTCTTTCTCTGTGTTTGCCTCTGTCTGTCTGTCTCTCTGTGTCTATCTCTGTCTGTCTGTCTGTCTCTCTGTGTTTATCACTGTCTCTCTGTCTCTCTCTCTTCTCCCTCTCTCTCTCTCTCACACACACACACATGCACTCTCTTCTTTCAATTCTCATGATGCAGTTTCATAATAATTTATCAACTCTACATTTTCTTCTGTTTATCTGCCCTTCTGTAAACCTTTACTTGAAATATTTCTGTTTGTTCTTCTACATAGAACATAAAATTGTAGAGTGGTTCTTTTTTCCCATAAAACAAAAAGACTCATTTGACAGTGTGTAACTATCTCTATTTAGTCTAAAACTAATCAAATACTACTGTAGTGTCCATTTAGGATCAGGTATTTCTGTAATATTTCAATTCATTTATCTTTCATAATATTAGTTTGCCTTAACTATAGAGTATATTGTGAAAAGGTATTTTCAAATGTGTGTTTATCTTTTCATCTCTTTACTATTATATCTTTTCTCTTCAAATATTATTATTGTTATTATCATAATAATTATGTAATGTATCTTATAATTCTTCCCTATAGGCTTAAAGATAAAAGTTAGACTAGACTTTCGTATTTTCTCTATTTACATAACCAAAATATTTCCATAAACTCCTTATAAAAGCAGAAAACAGTGCAGATCATTAGGCATTGGATAACCAACTGGTGTGCTCTTCCCTGATGAAGACTACTTCTGCCACTTTCAGCATTCCTTAGTTGCCTGTAGTCCTTAGTGTAGCTAGTCTTTCCCCCTATTCACATTAGCATGTGTTTTGTTGTCTTTGTTCATCTGCCCTGAAACACACGCAAGTAACATTATTCTTCAGGCTGAATAAAAGATATTTAGGCATATATATATACATATATGGAAAATTGAATGAATATATGAATATGTTATAGCAATCAATGAAAAAAAAAGGCCATAGCTTAGAAAGAACAGGAATGGTTATAGGAGGGTTTGGTCAAAGTAAAGGGAAGAGAAGCTAAATAATTATATTATAATCTTAAAGATAAGAGAATCAAAACAACAACAATGACAAAACAGACAGCAAACAAGCAAACAGCAATTAGAAAAATGATTCAGTATCTTTGCTCCTTTGAACTTCAAGATTTAAGAACATTTGGGTGTCATTTTATCTCAGTTTTGTTAGATCTCTTGTATCTTTTAGGTTTCTTCTCCTGTCAGCATTCTCTGTGATGCCAAATGCATGTGGCTAATCCTCACTCAAACATGGAGAGTGAAGTTCTGATGACTGACATGACAGGGAGATGGATGTCAAACATTACAGTGTTTCTAAGACAAATGATTGGCAGCCCTTCTAAAGCACAGTAATGAAATTAGGTCTTTCCATTTCATATTGTTTGACTTTTGCCCCTTCACCATTTTGAAAACATTTTGAAACGGTCAGAGAACAAAGTGAAAGGGGACCTTGTCAATAGGAAAACTGTGCAAACATCTTCAGTGACAGATATCACCTCTTATATAAATACATAGGAGTGACCTGCACACAGACAAGATAGGCTTTGCTAAAGAAGAAAGAAATTACTACCTTCTTTAGACTCAAAGATTAACTCAGTAATTATATTGCTTTATTAAAACTCAAAGGTCAGTGTTGCTACTCTGGTTTCAGAAAGGCTTATCTGTATATTAGAGGGCATTTCTGGTTTAGGTGTATGTTCCTTCTGTTTCTGTAATAAAGACCAGGCTCAAAGCAACAAGAGGAAGAAGAAATTTATTTGGTTACAAGTCCTGATCACAGTCTATAAAAAATATTTTAACTAGTACAACACACAATCATACATGACTAGGATTTTGTTGTGTGCATTCTGACAGAAGGATGAACCATGAAATTCTCATTCATACTGTCTTGCATCACTCAGTGAGCATCTTTAGAACACATTCTCACTTTGTGTAATATTTTTCTTTTGCTGAGTTTCTTTCAGGAGATTGATCAAAATTGTTTTTATTGTTATCCACTTCCACTTATGAAGTGGATAACAGTTTTCTAGCAGGCAAAATGTTCTTAGAGTAAATGTAAATTCCAACATATAACTTTAAAATAAGTCATATATGTAAGCAAGCATGCTGAAACTATGTCACAGAAACTGACTCACTTACGTTAAAGTTCTATCTTCCTTCATATAACTGTTAATACCATACTGTACTAACTTTAGCTAATGTAATTGTCATTCTTTATATTTCCTGTTTACTTAGAATTACTCTTTTTGTTTTTCTCAATCTCAGCCATTTTAACACTTCATTTTTAACATTCTCTTTTTCTGCTATGATTTGGAGTCTTTTGCTTATTTATTTATTTATTCAATTTTCTACTGGTTTTGCTTTCTTTTAACTGTATTGTATCATGTAAAGTATAGAAATATTTATAAAAATTCAAAAGATTTCTCCTAAAAGGAGCAGAGATCATGGAAGTGTCAACAACAGATAATTGACACCATAAGCCATGTGAAGATGTGAAGGAGAGAGAGGTGTAGATGGTCAATCGCAAGGGCTGCTAATATGAAAGAAGGCACTTAAATAGAGATGAACATGTCATCTCATGGTCTAGAAAGAATAAAATGCTGGATCTTATGGACTGAGCCTAATAAGTCAGTCAGTCATGATTCCGTGACTGAGTGGAGCCATTTTACAATTACATTTCAGTACCAAGGTGAGTAGTTTGTATTTTATTTTAAGTGCACGCAGAACACGCACGTATCTGCTCGTGTTAAGGACATAGGGGAAATCGCAACTTTAAAGCTTCCCTCTGTCTGCATAGAAACATTAGAATTTTATTGAATTGTCTGCTGCTGTCTATGTGGCAGTAAGAATGTTGTAACAAGATAAAGGAGCAGTGTGAATCTAGAGAGCAGAGATGGATAAATCACTCTACATAAGAGGATTGATAAAATACAGAGCTTGGTGTCTCTAAATGGAACATTTTACCCCATACTGCTGAAGGTTCTTTTACTTTTCATCTCTTTGATCCTCAGCATGACTGTGTCCTGTCATTCATGTCTCATGCTAATATCAGTGGAACAGTGACTTTCTTCTATCAAATTATGTTACATCAATTGCAAAAACTATACTCTTTCTAAAATTATTCAAAGTAGAAAGTAACTTATGTCCTTTAAAGTCAATTTCCTTTGTTCTGTTAACTCTTGCAGAAATGTGTAATTTCAGTATTCTGCACTGTTCTCTTTACCTAAATTTTTGCAATGTCCATTGTCTTTTATCCAGGGAATGTTATCTCCTTTTCTACTCTGATAAAATCTTCCCTCTGTCTCTTCATTCTTGTTGTTGTGTGAAATGTGTCTCTGGATAGTGAGGGTGTGTAGAAAGGGGAATACTCCTCCATTGCTGGTGGGAGTGCAAACTTGTACAACAACTATGGAAATCAGTCTGGTGATATCTCAGAAAATTTGGAATAGCCCTACCTCAAGACCCAGCCATACCATTTCTGGGTATCCATCCAAATGATTCCTAATCAAACCACAAGGACATATCCTCATCTATGTTCATAGCATCCTTATTTGTAATTGCTAGAAGCTGGAAACAACCCAGATGTCCTTCAAATGACAAATGGATAAAAAAAATGGTGGTACATTTACACATATGAATACTACTCAGCTATCAGAAACAAGGATATCATGCAATTTTCAGCCAAATAGATGGAAGTAGAAAAGCTCATCCTGAGTGAGCTAACCCAGACTCAGAAGGATGCACATGGCATCTACTCACTTATAATTGTATTTTAGCCATATAGTATAGGATAACTGTCCTACAACCAACACACACAAAAAGATCAGGAATATAGACTTTGTTATGTATCAATGGGACAATTCGCCCTAGGGGTGCTACCATGTAGGCCCCCAGTGCAAGAGGAAGCTCTTAGCCCTCATATGACTGCTGAACTGAGAGGGGCTCATTTGTAGGGATACTCCACAGAGAGGACTGGGATGGGTGGAAGAGGGAGGAGAAGGTGGGAGCGTGGAACTGGGAGGGGTGTAAAGAGGGCACTATGATGGAGATGTCACTTGATGTAATAAATAAACATAATGAAATTGGATTCATTCATTATATAGGTAGTATATAATTGTTTAAATAGATTTTGTATTTAGAATAGTTTTAGTTCACAGTAAAATTGTAAAGACATTAGAGGGGTTTCTCATACAACTCTTGTTCCTACAAAGCACAGATTCAATTCTGACAACATTCCACACCAGAGCAGTCCATTCATTAAAACTGATGACATTTAATAATGAACCCAAAGTTATTTCACATGAAGATCCACTGTGAGTATTGAATAGCCTTTGTATTTTTGAAAATTATGTAATATATATATATATTTATATCATTAAGGTATAGTCCAAGGGAATTTTACTTCTGAAATTCTCCTATGTTCTCTTCCTCTTCACACCTTTATGACTGCAAACCTTAGTAATTACTGCTCTTTTACTGCCTCCAAGGATTTGCCCTGTGTAGAATGTCATATTGGTGGAGTCACACTGAATACAGTCTTTGATGGGTTCTCTGCACTTTGTGAAAACAATTTAAATATCATATCTTTATGGTCTGATACCTCATTTTTAATAAAACATGGTATTTTCTGCTATCTATGTGTATAGCCAATTACTTATTCACTTCTCATCTTTTAATTCCCTCTTCTCTCTCATACATATATATGTATATATATATATATATATATAATTTTAAGTACATGCAGAACAAAGCAGTTATCTGTCCATTTAAAGGACATATGGGATATTACAACTTTAAAGTATTTCTCTGTATAGATGGATACATTAATTTTTTTTAAATTTTATGCTGCATTTTATGTGGTAGTGAGAAAGTTTTGCCGTGTGCAGAATATCATATTGTTGAAATAACACTGAATAAAGCCTGTAATGGGTTTGTGTTCATTCATCGACATACTACTTTGATAAATTCTTCTAAGCCTGCTCAGTGCACCATTTCCACCATTCTCATGTCTGCTTTTTCTATTTAATACACACACACACACATACACAGAGAGAGAGTCTATGAGAAAATAATGTATTTGCTTCCTAGATCTGACTTATTTGTGTTCACAAAGATCTCATAAATGTTGACCTTCAGCTTCACTAATTTGTCTGCAAATATCATATTTTTATATTTCTCTATGGTTGAACAAAATGTCACTATATATGCTATCTCATCTTCATTACTCACTCCTCTATTGTTTGGCAAATATCAGCACTATTTCATTATCTACAACTAGGCTTATTCCTTCCTTGGTAGACTCTAATGCTAAAACAATTTCTTGCAATGGGGCTCCAAATCTCCGATGAGTATCCACATTTCAAGGTCCTTCCAGTACTAGGCCATCCTCCATGGATTTAGGATAATGATTATTACTTCAGTCAAGCTCCAGGATTATTCATGCACGCTACCAGGAACTAAGGAGTAGGATCATCTACTAGTGAAATGAAGTATAGAAGCAAACAATCAGTCTCAAGTTCCAAGTTCGTAGATCTTATTATTCTGGGCTTTAGATCCAGAAATTCAGCCAGCACACTGATAACATCTGGATCCATGTTCCAGGGCTGCACAGATTCTACACAAGCTTTGCTACATACCAACTATTAATTCTAACACCAATTCTTCCATTAGAAAATGCCAGAGTCTTGTATAAACAGAACAAACAACCTCACTCAATAACATAAAAAATCAACAAACAATTTATATACTGGGTCTTCTCTAAATGTGTTCATGAGAAAAGCTACTTGATTTGAGAGTGTAAAATAGGGAGAAAAGCAACAGTGCTAATTCAATTTCTATTAAGTGTCTCAGATCTTAAATAAATGCAAGTCATTTTCTGAAATAAAACAGTAACCTAATAAACATTAAGTTATAGAAAATAGGGGCTTGAGAGATGGCTCAGCAGTTAAGACCACTGGCTGAAATTCCAAATTTCTTGAGTTTAATTCTGAGCAACCACAAGGTGGCTTACAATCATATGTAATGTGTTCTGATGCCCTCTTCTGTCATACAGGCTTACATGTAAATAGAGCATCATATAAATAAATAAATAAACAAACAAATAAATAAGTACATTAAAAAGATATAGGAAATTATGTTTTTGTATTTTTTCTGATTCTGTAATACATACCAAAAATGCTGAATAATATTTAATCTAATTTTATCATATTAATTCTGAGACACTACAATGATCATTTCTCAGATCTGACAGATAAAATAATTTCACATCACATTATTTTAATGCAACATATTTGAAGGTCATCTTTCAAACAAAGGTTAAAATTTGCTGTTTGAGGCATACAGAAGTACAATGTCTATCACTCAACTTCAAATATTTTTTATGCTTGAGCGAAACTTCAGGAGACATAGAAACTATGGAAAATCAGAAACACTAAACAAGTTATAATTGAATGTGCTAAATATTTTGGTACAATATGTCTTCATTGTTTTAAGTGAAATACATTCTGCAATTATTAATTTAATACACTAATATGAGATTAGTGCATTAATCTGTATGCAGAAAAAAATGACTTGTGTTTTCCTTATAAGTGGATTCTAGATTTTAATTTATATGTGTGTTGGGGTAGTGTTAAGCATTCTAAATGTTAATTAATTGGTTCTGCTTGCTGTCTATTTCTTACATTGACTCTGATTGGTTAAATAAAATGCCGAGGCCTGAGATTGGGCAAAGACAGAGAAAGGTGGGACTTCCTGGGATTAGAACAGGAAGCCTGCACTTTAGACAGAGGATTAATTCATTCAAGCCAGAAGCAGGAAGAAGAAGCATTTCCAGCCAGCAGCAGGAAGAAGGAGGCACACACCATAGGTTAGAAAAAAGAACCTAATTCCACATGGCCAGGAACATTGGCATATCATGGAGAGTGGCAGTCCAAGGGGACGTATGTATATATGGGGTCATATTTGGGTAATAGAATTATGAGCTAGCTTAGATGGGCTAGGATTGTACAATTCGGGCCAAGGCTTGTTAAAAATCCATTTGGTCTCTGTGTGTACTCATTTATAAGGGCTGCTTAAAGATTAACAGCCAAATATAATATTAATTTTGTATCAGTATACAAACGTATAAGGCTATATTCAATAATCTGTCCTTTTTTCTTGATCTTTCCTATACTATGTCTATGTCCCATTTTTCTCAAGTCTGTTCACTCCTATATAGGAGAGAAAGGAAGATACAGAAAAGTAAAAGAGAGAAGTCCCTGGGTCTAACCTCCAAAACCCATTTAACAAGACCATTTAACAGCTTGTAGTCTTTTCCCCTAAATAACAAAATTTTCTATTATCTATCAAATAACCAAAGGGGGAGAACACCCTCCCCACCTTCTGGGGATGAGGTAAGTCCTTCATAATTCCTGCTCTACAATCAATGTCTGTCAGAGAAGCGGGTCCAAATAGCTGAAGATTGATGCTGCAATGTATGGAGAGAAAATGGGAACTGTCCAGGCAGCCACTGGTATGTCATTTCTTAGTATTGGAAGTTGCAGTCCCTGCACTTCCTATATAATCAGATATATTTATCCCTCTCAGGTCTCTGAGGTGGTTGAAGAATAGATAGCTAGAGTCTCATAGTTAAATTTTGAGTTGTTTAGGAATCAAGAGGGTGTTCTGGATCTAAGAAGATATTTTAAAAATTATGAGGCAAGTTAGTATGAAAGCTGAGTTAGATATAGAACTTTAAACTCATGGAGATGGTTAGATAGTAGAATGTTAAAGTCAGGTGCCAAATACATATGGACTGGACATTGGGAATGTATGCTAAGCCATATAACTCTTATAATTGTGGCCTATTTATTTCTGTTGTTTTGTATTGTATTTATAGTTATAAGAAAAAGAACCATTTTTTGGACTGAAAGGGAGAGCTGTTGGGGGGAAAAAGAAATACCTTAAACAAAAAAAAAAAAAAGGGAAGAGGATGGGGGGGTTGAGGGGAGGAGGGTGGAAGGGTGGGACTGGAGGGGGGAGTAGGGAGGGGATTGTGATTGAGATGTAACTTGAAGAAATAAAAAATAAATTATTAAAAAAAAATTTAAAAGAGAAAAAAAAAAGATTAACAGCCGCCGAACCAATTAACAATAATCTAAATACTAGTTAAACAATATAATTTAATTATTTCTTCAAATGGCACCCAACCAATGCAATTTAATTAATTATTTTTTAGATATGTGTGCATATGTATTCATGTATGTATATGTTTGTGTGTTTGTGTGTGTGTGTGTGTGTGTGTGTGTGTGTGTGTGTGTGTATGTAGGCCATGAGAGATTTCTACCCTAAGAAAGGTGATTTATGTGTAATAGCAAAAATACTACAATGCTTGACTCTTTTGAAATCTTTCACACTACTTCAAAGGATAATTCAATTTGGCAATGAAGGAAATTAGTGTCAATTTCTACAACAAACTTCAGAAGCTTGTATCCAGTGAATAACAGGATAAATGTTAGACTTTTTCTATAGGATATATCATGCTTTATCATTTTAAATTTGGATAGGTATTTGTACTTTCTTACATGCCAAGGACATACAATATGTTACTAATATGAGGAGGCCAATTGTTTCAGTGAATTTTATTTCATATAATTTAAAATTTTTAATACCTATTTTTCTGTGATTTGGTATAGAATATAATGCTTTAACCGAGCAGATATTTTCTAATAGGATATAAGTCATTAGATTTCTACTTTAACAAGTTTTAATGAATCCATTTCTGAAATATTTTAATCAGATTTCCAAAGTTCTTACAAATGACAAGAATTATAACAACATTGGTTTCCCAAGTAATCAGTCTACATTGTCTACATTTTTGTTCTAACTGCCATGAAAATTAAGCAATTTATTTTTAGAACAATTTATTGTCTCAGCTATACTTTCCTGTATTCTTTCCATATGACCTTAATTCTCTTTGGAAGAGAAGGTTATCTAACTAAACTTCAAATAAGTGTAAAGAGTGAATTTAAAATCTTACCATCAAATATACATTCAGTGGCTGAGTAAATAAATTTAATAAAAGTGTATCTCTAAATATATTAGTTTTGTGTGTTTACTCTTTAAATTTGTTTCAGGGTTTACTAAATCATTATGCACTACATGTAGGATTGTCTCTAAGTATCATCTATGTTATTGTGTCAATTCCTCAATAGTAGTTTAATATTTTAACATTTTGTTATAGAACCAACTAATTCAGAAAAAAGTGGAAATGATATTTTAGTAAACATTTTTGTAAAGAACACATCACTAGATGAATGTATACAATAATGGGTGCACAAATCATAATATCTATATATTTAGAAATCAATTTTCAAATGTTTGGATAAACACTCAGACAATTTTCTGTATTGGTAACTTTTGGCTTATAAATTTTTAGTAGATCTCAAAAGTTTTGTTTTGGAATTCAGTGAAGTTTTCATAGGAAAAGGTGAGGTCACAATAAATTCCAGCTTGTATGAATGCTTTATTTAGTCCTTTGTATGCTTAATTCTATGTGCTTCAGTTAAGAGCCTATGGAATGTTCTAGATCTCATTCCTTATTCTGCTTAGACTAATACTCACAGTTCCAATAGGGACCACTACAGTATGATGTTCTCTGAAACCTTGTGGAGAATTTGTCTAAGCTTTTAATTTAGAGTTTAATATTTGATTATGTTCTAAAAAGGGTTGTTGAATCTAGGTTATAAACCAATGTCATCTTGACTTTATTGATCAGTATAGAAAGGGATTTGTTACTCTAACTGAAGTCCTTTTTTGGAATTAGAAGGGAGAAAAAAGAAATTTAAATTTGCCTAACACTCACTAAACAGAACAAGAGAAAAAATCTCAAAGGTAGAAGTGCAAATAAGATTGCTTACAATCTCGTGGGTGAATCATAGACTGAGTTTGGCACTCTCCAAAGGGAACAACAGCAATTTGTGGAAGAAAATGATAATCTTAGGCTCTTAAGAAAGTGAAAATAAAAAATGGATGAATGAAATAATGAATAAAAATTCAAAATATTTTAATTCTGAAAGTAGAATTCACCCTTAACATATTAAGTCATTTTTGAAGTCAAGTTGGAATATTTCACTTTGTGCCTGATGGATGTAAGAGGGGAAATGGAAAGGAAATATTCTAAAATAGAAATTGTAGTCAACCTTTATACAGTAGGAAGTAAAGGTGGCCCTTTTCATCACACTTGAAAAGATCAAAGCTGTAGACTGGTTGGAAAAATATGCCTGAGAATCAGGAAAATATGAGAAAGAACAAATATTGTATGATGGAAGCTAAAGAAACATCAAGAAAAAGCAATTTTATTTTGACAACCTCTTTGAGACTATTTCCTCATTTTCAAGAAATGAAAGAACACCTAAGACCTACTCCTTAGATAAAAAAGAATGGTGAAGCATCCAGCCTAACACTGAAAAATCATCATTCAGTTAACCATTGGAAGCACAGCAGTAGGTACATAAACAAGTAAATGGATGGAAGAGATTCCATGTCAATTTTACAAGAATAAGTATGTTATAGACATCACAATCAGAAGAGGATCCTCTTCTGTGGGCAATGGTAAGGAACTTATTTCATTTTCTTTTCTCTCTTATTTTTAACTTCTTTATTGATGGAAAAATTCTACCAACAATTTTTTCACATGTATTTGGGTTTTAATTATTCTCACAAAATTACTTCTTTTAGATTATAAATAAAAACACATTATTTGGTATACATGTTTTTAAATTTTTTATGTTTATTTATTACTTAAGGTTACATATCAATCATAGTGCCCTATTTCCACCCCTCCCAGTACCACCCTCCCACCCTCTACCCCCATCCCTACCATCACACTCCTCTGGAGTGGAGCTTCCCTACATGTCAGTTCCCTGCCCCAGTTCAGCTGTCATATGAGGGCCAAGAGCCTCCTCATACACTGAGGGCCTACAAGGCAGCACCACTAGGGCAAAGTGTATCATTGACAGGTAACAAAATCTACATTCCAGTTCCCTTTTGTGCATTGGTTGTAGTATAGCTATCTTGTGCTATATGGCTAAAATCCAATTGTAAGTGAATAGATGCCATGTGCATCTTTCTGAGTCTGGATTAGCTCACTCAGGATGAACTTCTCTAGTTCCATCCATTTGGCTGAAAATTGCATGATTTCATTGTTTCTGATGGCTGAGTCATATTCAGTTGTCTAGATGTACAACAGTTTTTTTTTAATCCATTCCTCCATTGAGGGACATCTGTGTTGTTTCCAGTTTCTAGCTATTACAAATAAGGCTGCTATGAACATAGATGAGGAGATGTCTTTTTGGTTTGGTGAGGAATCATTTGGATGTATACTCGGAAGTGGTATGGCTAGGTCGTCAGGTAGAGCTATTCCAAGTTTTCTAAGATATCACCAGATAGATTTCCATAGTGGTTATACAAGCTTGCACTCCCATCAGCAATGGAGGAGGGTTCCCCTTTCTCCCCAACTTCACCAGCATGTGCTGTCATTTCAGTTTTTGATTTTAGCCATTCTGACAGGTGTGAAATGGAATCTCAGAGAGGTCTTGGGTTGGATTTCTCTGATGATTAAGGATGCTGAGCATTTCTTCAAGCGTGTCTCAGCCATTAAGGATTCCTCCGTATATTCTCTGTTTAGCTCTGTTCCCCATTTTTGATTGGGTTATTTGGGCTCTGGTATAGAAACAGACCAGTGGATCAATGTAATCGAATTGAAGACCCAGAAATGAACCCCCACACCTATGGTCACTTAATTTTTGACAAAGAGGCCAAAACCGTACAATGGAAAAAGGACAGCATCTTCAACAAACAGTGATGGTCTAACTGGATGTCTACATGTAAAAAAATGAAATTAGACCCATACTTATCACCTTCACAAAACGTAAGTCCAAGTGGATCAAAGACCTTAACATAAGGCCTGACACACTAAATCTATTAGAAGAGAAAGTGGGGGAAACCCTAGAACTCATCGTCACAGGTGACAACTTCCTGAACAGAACACCAACAGCCCAGGCTCTAAGACCAACAATAAATGGGACCGCATGAAACTGAAAAGCTTCTGTAATGCAAAAGACACTGTCGTTTGAACAAAACGGTCACCTCCAGATTGGGAAAAAGTCTTCACCAACCCCACATCTGACAGAGGGCTAATATACAATTTTTGTCCATTCTATGTCATTAACAAGTGCAGATACCCAATTGACTATTGTAAAAAATATTAGTAAAAATTATTTGTGAAAGTCTGTGATGTTAGAAAAGCCAAGTTCAACTAGTAATCATTAATGTGCTTAAGTATTTTAAGCTACTACAGTGAGTTCTCTGTGCACTCCTTTCTATACTTTAAAATTGTGTTTTATATCATATATTGTTTTAGTCACTGGGCATGATGATTCAACCTTTTAATACCTGTTCTGGGGAAGCAGAGACAGATGAATCTCTGTGAGTTCAAAGCCAGCTAGATCTATATAAGAAGCACCAGGTCAGCCAAGTATACATAGCAAGACCCTCTCTCAAAAAAAGTTGTCTGTTGGTATTTTTTCACGAATATGACTTTTTATTTGTCACTGTTAAAAACATGTATTTTTCATAGACTCTTGAATGACGGTTCATATATGTCAGTCAGGTTGTTCAACATTAACACCAGTCATTACTAGCAGACTTTCTAGAACAACTGCCCTTTTCATGCAGCTCCAAAGGTTTGCCCAGTACAAACTTGGATTTTTTTCTTCATTTTTACTTTTCTAAGGACAATGTTGTGAGAAGGATAATGGGCTGGCAAGCCTTTTTTATTTCTCTCCCATTTCCTTCACCTTATTTGTTTTTACTTCTTGGAAAATAGTTTCTAAAACCTTGTTCTGGATCTTGCAGACCTAGTGATACTACACATAGGAAGTCTTGCTTATCTGGTTGTCTGTTTTCATTACACCAATATATAATAGAAGGAGCAAATAACCATCAGTTGTCTTGCCATCAACATGAGCTTCAATCATAGTCTGAAACTTATAGAACATGGAACACAATTTGTCCTGGATAAGACACATCCTATGGAAGTTGGTCAAATAGATTCTCCTGACAAAATTCTTAGTAATTAATTAATTTGAGTTTTCTTGGTCATTCTGTAGGTCAGCAAGGCTCACTTCAATCACATGATCCTCCTGTCCATGCAATTCTGGTTCCTTAATTTCTTAAAGGGTAGTATTTCCCCAATGTTTCTAATATGAACATACCTGGAGTTTTCACATTATGCAAATTTTTCTTAGAGAAGTGCTCAATCACCTTCTTCAATGCTCTCTTTTTGAAACCTGTCCTCAAGTGCTGTTTTTGTTGACCACCATGGGGCTGCTTAAAGAACCAAAAGGGCTGTATTTTGGTATTGTAATGTTACACAGCAAACAACATTTTGTAAATAAATTTTTGATAGCATTTTAAATGGAAATACTTAATGCATGTGTTTCAAAATACTTGATTTATTTTCTAAATATCGATTTATTCCTTAAATATTGCATAAGCCATAATAATGAAGATTTTGGTCTAATGATTACAAAGAATGACTATAGAAAGAAAATGCAAATTCTTCTTAGGGTAAAAGTGTAGTGTTTTATATATATATATATATATATAATAGTCAAATTGTTGAGTGGAAAAATAGTATTGATAAATACCTGTTGAAAGTTATGAAACCCTATTTACAAATGTTTGATCTCACTGTAGTAATAGCAGCTTTACCTAGGAGTGCATTTTGAAATGTATTTTTATAAGTTTATTTATTTATTTACTTTACATCCCAATCATAACCTCCTCTGGGTCCCACACTTCCACTCCCTCTCCTTCTCCTCAGAAAATGGGAGCCCTCTAGTACTATACCATCTCAGCACGTAGAGTCACATCGAGACTTAGCTCACATTCTTACATTGAGGCCATACACCACAATCCAGCTAGAGGGAAGTGATTAAAAAAAAGCAGGCATCAGAGGCCAAGTCAGAGACAGGCCCACTCTACTTGCTAGGGGACCGACATGAAGACCAAGCTGCTCATCTGTTACATTTGTGTAGATAGCTTAAGTCCAGTTCTTGCATGCTCTTTGGTTGATGCTTCTGTCTCTGTGAGTCCCCACGGGCCTAGGTTAGTTGACTCTTATAGTTGACAAGACATACAATGAAATCTTCATAATTTACTTCAAATGACAGATGTGACACTTTCACCAATGTTGAGTATTCTTTTCAAAAACCATGACAATTGGGCTCTTAAAAATTGCATTCATATCAAGAAAAGACAGTAGCACTTCTGTGACTGCTAATGATAGCTTCAACATGTATTTTATTTATGTCATTCAATTAAATAATATTCAAAAAGGATTATGTATTTGTTCAAGGAAATTAGATTTACCTATACTTTATGTACTAACCAGAGAATTTTGAATATATTCCCTAAAGGAATGTGATTAAAAAGCAAACAATGTCAAATTAGTTTAAATTAAAAAGTTTAAATCATTCAGGAAGCCAGTAAAATATATTATACAGAAGAGTTCTAAAGGCAGAGTGACTTTAATTTTTTTCCTTTTCTTTTACTCCAATATCCTTTCTTAAAATGCAGAATACTGAAGAGAAAAATATGCTCCTGACTATTATTTGAGAAGGATTTTTAAATTAGACAGTTGTTATTGATGGGTTATATACCTTTTATCTTAAAATATAATTTATATGTTTATCAAATTGTTTTCAGAGATAAGGAATAAATACAGTTACTTAACTAAAACTGTACCGTGTCAGTCAAGGTTGGTCTTATTTTCCATTTGTTGGCCAAAGTACAGTTTTCAATCTGGTTCAAAAGCATTTCTGATCATCTGCTCCAGGTAGTATATCTAGATATAATCTGATGTGAAAAATGATATATGAAAAATCTTTCAAAATTGTAGCCTTAAAATCTATGATCTCATACCCTAATCCACTGACTTCTCTGAGGAAATGTTAGGCCTTTAGGGTTAACTCTTAGACGCTTAGAAAAGCTTAGATCACTGATAATCTGTCCAGTCTCAGTCTGATCAATGAAAACCATAGCAAGAGCAGAGACATGACTGCATTGTGACTCCAGTAAAAACAATCTGATAGAAGTCATGCAGTGGTGATCCATAAAGTCTTGCAGGTATGAATGTAGATTTTTCTCTTCTGTGGAATAAGAGTAAATATTTAATATGGTTAGGATTAATGCTGGTTTAGTAAACTGATAATTATGCTTTTAAATTAAAAGTTAATGTAGGTCATAGTTATAGATACTAATGTCGTGACTATGAGAACAATTCTACTTCTTGTGAATATTTTTGGGAAAAAATAGAAAAATATTTACTATTTATCATATTTTGCTTTAATTAAATATGTTTTCATGTCAAGTACATCAAATTCACCTTATTACTTAAAGAATCATATGGATCTATAGTCAAGTCTCCAATAAATAATAGTTTTCCTGACCTATTTTCTATGATCTGTCTTCACAACAGTTCATCTTGAGGATTATTTCTACTTATGAACTTTAAAAAGTATTGGTTCACAGTGCATGTTCCACAGGAAGTTAGTTCTGTGTATCACAAGAATTCTCTCCTCTTTTGCTAGTCTTCCATGGTGTTATATGCATCTTCATCTCTCCAGCTGAGAATGGACACTCTAAGTTCTGTAGTTCACAGAATTACAAACTAAATGAACAATCAAACAAAGAAGCAAGATCTGATAACTCTCTCAGAATTCTATATAGCAAAAGCAGGCAAATAAAATTCATGTCATTAATTCATTATTCTCTGTCAATTTAAATTTGTTAGAGGACTCTGGATAAAAAAATTTTACACCCGGGTCTCTTAGCCTACAAAGTCACAACATAAAACAAGTTGGTGATTTGCCTTGAAAAACTGAGCACCATATAATATATTACCAATGAGCATTTGGTACTATTTTATCTGTTATCCACAACTATATATACTTTTTATTATGATATGGGAAAATAGTATCTATTGATTGGCAAATGAATTTATGTATAATCTTATAAAGAAAAATAAAAACTAGAGAATTTAAGACATTGGTTAGTCAAGCCACTCTTTGTGTTATTGCTGTCCAGTTAGATAAATCATCAGTATCTTTATTGCATTTAGAGTATTAAAGATATAAATTACCAAAAGTTTACAAAACAATTCACTGTTTTGTCTTGCATTTCTGGTCTAAAATCATTAAACACCTGTAATTAGATAATTAGACTTCATTGATTTCATTTACATGTGGCAAATCTGTCTCCAAAGTTTGAAGAAAATGTTTTCTTTTGATATTTGATTTTACTAAAATAGTCTAACATTGTGTATCCATTGAGCAAGTGGTGAATGCAGCTGTTGGCTCTTGCATTTCCTTGGAATTTAGAGCTGGAAATTTGTTCTTGCTCACTTAGGATATCTGAGTCAAACTTGTCAACAACCCGTGAATGTAATTATGTTGGTTTTGGTTGTAGCTCTGACCTTAGTCCCAGTAAGAAAAAATCTTTTTCTTTTGTGACAGGAAGCATAGATCAGAGAGATCTTTAATCAGCTATCTTGGCCTCTAGTTTCATTCTAACTTCCAAAGATTAAAGTATTTATGATGCCTGGCTACTTTCAAAGAATGACTTTAAACTTTATAAACTGCTTCATTGTTTGTTTGTTTGTTTTTTCTGAGTTTTTTTTCTTAGACCTACAAGATACCGAATAAAAGAACTAAAGCCACATTTCTTCAGTAAGTAACAATATAAGTGGTTTGTTGCAAAAAAGTTAAATTATTTCAGAATGTCTCATATGGACTAGTGGTCAGTCAGTTGAACTGCGCCTGTTTTTCACCCTTGTACTTTTTATAGGCTTTATTTTATGGAATCACTGGATCCTGGTTACTGTAGACATTTCCCTGTAATTACAAAGGCAAATAAACAGCCATATACTCCAATAGTCAATACCATCATATTTAATTGTAGCAATAAATTTATTCAATGATTTTGGAAGGTCTTAGCAAACTATCTAGGTGTTTGCTTTCAGTAACTTTAGAGACTTCTTTGATGATGATTTTTTTTTAAACTCATTTAGGCATTGTTCTAGAATAATACCACATTCTTAGTATCTTAGAACGATGATGAAAGGGCAAATATGTTAATGAGTGGCGCTGTTGGGTTACCATTGCCAGGTACCACTCAGATTGTGATTCTTTCAATAGATTTTTATGATCTACTTATTCTTTCATTGATACAATATTATTTAAGAGACCACTTAAGTCTATACAGTATATTCAAAAGGAAATTTCTCTGTGTGAAACTTCTTGTATTTGCGTGGAATAAAAAGTTTTATCCCAGGATCCCTGATTATCTTTCAGTGCTATTTAATGGGTGGTGTATTATGAAGAATGTTCTCCCTATATCATTTTGTTTTACTTAAAGTACAAGGTTTTATTTACCCAATTACTTAGACAATACATATTTATTTCTGGAATGTGTAGAGTTATCAAAGAAATTTATATTGACATCAATTTCACTGACACTTTCAGTAAATAACCTAGAAAGAGATTTACTGAAATTTGTTATCCTTTGAGTAGTGTGTTTCCCTCTCTGAATTTCATGGTTGCTATGCGTGCACCTAAAGAGCACTTACCACACAGTTCTGAAGTTGTTTGTTATTCAGATCAAGAACTTTTAAGCTCTTATATATAGAAACTAAAGCATAAAGCTTTGCAAGGTCCAAATTCTTGATGCACAAACTCCCATCACTTTACATTTGGTACATTATTTGATATAGTCGGAGCTAATAGAATAATCTAATACAGAAGAAGCCTAAAAATATGTCCCTGGTTTTGTATTCATAAGACAGGAACATTATCTTGCTCAAGACTCTTAATTTGAATTGTGTAAAGATCACCATGTCATAAGCATTTAAAATCCTCTTCTCTTAAAATGAATTATTTCATTATTCACATTTTCATCTTTTTTTCTGTATTCTCAAATTTTCCATTAGTTCAATATACCTAAGAAGTTATATTTGGGGATTTAAGAGTGGGTAGTGTTGGAAGGTCAAAATCTGGACAAGGATATTATTCCATGTTTAAAATAATGTCTTATCACAATTTTATACCTATAATGGGGAAGTATTATGATTCTTGGACTCCCAGTACTCTTCAAAAGAAGAATAAATTAGAAGTTCCTTAAAATACTTTGAAAATTGGTTATATTAAAATTTCCATTAATGCTAAAGTGATTGGGAGCATTTACATTATGATATAAAATATTACCCACTGTGTAGTGCATATTTCTCTGGAAAGACTTAAGATTCTAACGCATACTTCATCTGTTTATAATCACTTATCTTACTCATACAAGCATAGAAATGTTAAAATAAGGAATAATCTTTATAAATTTAGGAAATTATTAAGCAACTTCAGGCATATATACATACATATATATGAGTGTGTGTTATTTAAGACACACACACATATAAAATCAAGGGGGAAAAAACTATATCCACAAAAAAAAGAGAAAATGAAGAGAAACACAAAGAGGACAAGGATAGACAGAACAAAATGGGGAGGGCTATTGAGGAGGGAGATGAAGACTGAGAGAGAAAGGAAGATAAGGGGAGAAAGAAGGAAAGGAAGGCTGAGATTCTTGTGTTTAAGATTATTCATTAAATTGCAGTCCCTTAATATTTTTTAATTGAACATAGGTCAGCAATTACTATTATATAACACATAACTAAAAGTAATAATTACAAATAATCATTCTCAGTTACAACACTGTTGAAAATATTTGGTTAGGTTTCAAATTCAGAACATGTTCTATTTGATATGTGGACATCTGAAATGTGTTAGAAAGGAAATTATAGTTCTGCTTCCTGATGAAAGATCTGGTATCAAAGACAAAGAAATCTTTATCCACTTATATGATTAAACAAGTATTCCTATTAGTAGAGATATAATTATGTAGTGTTACAATTTTTAATGTGAAATTTTCTTATTTTTCACTTGTGGTAGGAAACCGAGGCATATATGAATCTGGACTGTGATATTACATACCAAGAAATATGCCTGAATATGATTTTGCACAAGATATTGTAAACTCGATTACTTCTCTGATTTGTCATTCACTCTAGTAGAACTAAACCACTCGCTATTAAATATGAGCTTCATTCAGCTGTGCTTTTGTGACTTAGTTTGGTCAATATCCCAGACAGAAAAGCTGCTAACTCAAGAAAACCTTGAAGTTATCTATATTCTATTATCTAAAAGATCTTCACATTCACAAAATGGATTCTAATCAATTTTTAAATTTAAAATGCTATGTGATAATGAATAGGAAAATATTGGGGAGAAAACTATCAAGAAACTTCTCTAATCTAAGCATATTTGAAAGTCAAGGACATTATGAAAAAGAAATTAAGTGTAGTAGATCCAGAAGATGGCAGTCTTGTACTGTTTACTGCATTGTAAAAAAACTTAGTATTTGATATATTAGATTTTGTTCTCCCTTTCTTTTTTTATTTTATAATTTTATTTATTTATTTATTCATTGACTATCCCAATCATAGCCTTCTCCCTCCCCTCCTATGAATCTTGCCTTCCCTCCTCCTTCTTTCTCTCTCCTGTCCCCTTCTTTTCAGAAAAGAGTAGTTCTTCCACATAACCACAACCCAGCATACCCAGTCTTATCAGGACTCTTTCATTGAGGCCACACACCTCAGAAGTATTTGTCCTCCCATTCTCTATAACACACACACACACACACACACACACACACACACACACACACACACA
>CAJQZJ010018033.1:8222642-8267757 GCA_907164525.1 Lophiomys imhausi
ACACACACACACACACACACACACACACACACACACACACACACACACACAAACAAGCTCATGAACATGTTGCTTGACATATGCATGTGAGCACATATACTTAAATGTACTGTTAATATCGTAACACTATATCACAAAAATTATACTCATTAACAATATCTAATGAAGTATATGAATTATATATTTCATTATGTAATTTGAGATATTTTCTTCAGAAAACATATTGTGGATTTCTTGTAAAATTAGTACCGAACAAAAATCATGTTTCGTCAATGACACAATACAGGCTTAAAGCAAAATAATTTTCTTATGGTGAATTCACATTAAACTGAAAAGAAAATTTTATTTTTATGCACCTGCTATATGATAACTTTTATTATCTTGGTGGTAGAGCTTTAAATACAGCCATAAAATCTAAGACTGTAGAAAGACTGTTGAAATGTTCAAATTCACTGTTTATTTAAATGTGAAACTTAGCATATGAAGTATAATGTAACTTCATATTAAAGTAAAAACAACATAAGTATACTGGTTATATCAGACTTTAATATCCAGATAACTGAATCTTAGTTAAATAAATTTAGTTAAGAAATAGTATTCTACCACTACAGATATGTGAGGATGGGGGAGAATCCAAACATAAAATAGAACGGAGAAGTAAATAGTCTGAAATGAAGATTTTAGGAATAAACAGCAATAGAATTTCACATGGTTTAAAAATACAATTGCAATTTGAGAAGCTATCCTGCAGATGTGAAAAAGCACTTTTACAGAACAAAAATCTAATTTTTCCTCATTACACTACATATTTCACTCATTCTCAAAACAGTTTTTGTATCATTTTCTCTTTAAGTATATGAGGCAACAGGATGCTAACTGTAGAGCATAGGTCTGTAATGTAAAAACAAGTCTGAAGTCTGCTCTTGCTTGCACTATACTAGGGAGGTGACCTTGAGTCAGTTGTCCAACCTGTCTAGAACCCAGCAGGCTCTTGAGGAAATAAGGGCAATGCCACTTTGATTAGAGTTCTTGTGACAGATGTGTTCTTTCTTCATGTTTTGTTTTCAAGGCAAGATTTATAATGCTAGTAAAGAAACTTAAAATCAAGTTTTGTATTCCTGCTCTCATAATGCTTTTGTAATTCTGGGTAACATAAAAATGATTTTTCTATGGTACATGTTTTTTTTTCTGTCTTTTTAAAGATTATTCTTCTCTCAAATAGTACATCCCATCTGCAGCTTTCCCTCTGTCCCCTCTTCCCAGCCATAGTCACCTTGCCTCTACCCCAGTCTCACTGCTCCTCTATTTTCCTTAAGAAAAGATCTAGCAAGTTGCTGGTCTAACTGGAGGTCTGCATGTAAAATAATGCAAATAGATATATCTATTACCCTGCACAAAAGTCAAATCCACGTGGATCAAATACTTCAACATAAAATCTGATGCAGTACGCTTTTTAGAAAAAAAAATGTGGGAAATAATCTTGAACACATTGGCACAGGAGATAACTTCCTAAACAGAACACTAACAGCTCAGACACTAAGATCAACAAATATTAAATGGGACCTCATGAAACTTAAAAGCTTCTGTAAGGCAAAGGACACTGTCTAAAGGACAAAAAAGAAGCATACAGAATGAGAAAAGATATTCACCAACCCTACATCTGATTGAAGGCTAATATCCAAAGTACATAAAGAACTCAAGAAAGAAGCCAGAAACAAATGAAACAACCTTAAACAACCCCAATGAAACAGAACTACACAAAGAATTCTTGACAGAGGAAAGTTAATGGCTGAGAAGCACAGAAAGAACTCTTCAACATCCTTAGTTATCAGGGAAATCTAAATAATACCAATTCTGACATTTCATCTTACATCTTTCAAAATGACTAAGATCAAAAACTCAGGCACCAGGATATATTGGCAAAGATAAGGAGCAAGGGGAACACTCCTCCATTGCTGGTTGGAGTGCGAAATTGTACAACTTTGGAAATCAACATGGTGGTTTTAGAGAAAACTGAGAATAGTTCTACATCAAGACTTAGCTATACCATACCTTGACATATACTCAAAACATGCTCGACCATACCACAAGGACACTTGCTCAACTATGTTCATAGAAGCTTTATTCATAATAGGCAGAGACTAGAAACAACCTAGATGTCTCTCAACTTAGCTGAATAAAGAAACTCTAGTTTGTTTACACAGTGGAGTACTACTCAGCTATTAAAAACAAGGACATCATGAAATTTACAGACAAATGGATGAAATGAGAAAGGACCATCCTGAGTGAGATAACCAAGACCCAAAAAGACAAACATGGTATGTACTGACTTATAAGTGGATATTTGCCATAAAGTACAGGATAACTATGCTACAATCCAAAGACCCAAAAAGACAGGTAACAAGCAGGATCCAAGGAAGGATGCTTGAATCTTACTAAGAATAAGAAATGAAGTAGACATCTCTGGTGGATGGAGGGTAGGAATTGTGTGCAAGAGGGGGTGGAGAAGGGAACAGGAGGCATTAAATTTGGGGAGTATGATGAGAGAAAGAACTGGAATCAGTGTGCTGGGGGTATCTCTGGACAAGCTAGAAATCTAGGACAATAGAAACTCGGAGAAATCTATGAGGGTGAACCTTCCTAAGACTCCTAGCACTAAGGGATGTAGCACATGAAATGATTACTCCTGGTACCAGGCAATATATCTAATGGAGCAATAGATATACCAACTCAGCCACCAAAACTTCAGCCGACAGTTTTCCCGACTATAAGTGGTGCAAGGATCAAAAGGGAGCAGAAAGTGAGAGAATGGGAAACCAATGATGGGCCCCACTTAAGTCCCATGGCATGAGAGAGAGGCCACTCCTGACACTTTTAATAATATTCTGCTATACTAGCAGACAGGAAGCTAGCATAGCTGTTGTTTGACTGACTTCAACCATGTAGCTGATGAAAACAGATGCAGAGACCCACAGCCAAAGATTAGTTGGAACTCAGGTAATCTTATGGAAGAGGGGAGAAAGGACTGAAAGAGCCAGAGAGGTCCAAGAAAGCCTACAGAACCAACTAACCTGGCCCCATGGGGGATGATGGAGAATGAATCACCAACCTGAGAGCATGCAAGGAACTGCTTGGTACTCATGTTGGACCTCTAACAACAGGAATAGGGCTGTCTCTGACTCTGTTGCCTGCCTTTGGATCCCTTTACCCTAACTGGATGGCCTTCTCTAGTCTCAACAGAAGATGTGCTCAGTCCTACTACAACTTCATATGCCAAGGCACATTGATTTTCATGGGAGGTCTCCCCTTCTAGGAGGAAAATGGGGGAGCATAAGGTAAGAGAGGTAAGAGGGAATGATTGGGAGGAGAGGAAGGATGGGAAGTTCTGATCAGGATGCTAAGTAAATAAATAAATTAATTAATTAAAAAGAAAGTAAGAAAAAAAAAAAAGAAAAGTAAGATAAAGAAAAGAAAAAAAAACTTTTTTTCCTCCCGGTGCATTCCCTCCTCCAGCCTTGATTTGAGATCTGTGACAAGTCTTAGTCTATCTTGTAATGCCAAGTTCTGTTGATACTACTAGTAGGAGGAAAACGGTCTCAGGAGCAGACAAAATGTCAGAAATGTCCTCGTTCCTACTGTTACTGTCCAACAAAAACTCCAAGCTAAAGAAGCACACAGCATGTATGCAGAGGGCCTGGTGGAGGGAGACGCATGAAGGACTCCTGGTTGGAGCCTCAGTCTCTCTGAGCCCTTCTTAGTTGATCTGTGGTCCCTGTTTTCCTGCTGCCCTCAGCTCCTCTGGCTACTACAAATGTGTGTAGTTTGTGAAGCACCAACTTTTAATCACAAAAGAAAGAAAATGTTTCTTCTTGTGAAAAAAAAAACTGGTTAGTTTTCTGTCATTTTTGTGCTTGCTAAACTAAGTTTCTGGAGAAATCTGGCATATTGTACATGTTTCTTTTCCTCCTGGAGATATTTTAAACTTAATTAACAGTAAGTTTTTGACCTGATTACATTCTGGAGACTTTATGGTTGCAGTTGTGTGGCCTAACAAATATGTGATTTGAATACATGTACACAATGCTTCTGTAATTGAGTATATGCAAAATAATTTGGACAGTGAGGCAAATCCCCCTAAAGTAGGAGGTAAGCAGTGGGATTGTTCCACAAAGGCTACTACAAGTATTTAATTTCTAATCAATAGGAATACTGAACAACTCAATAAAAATTCAACAAAGAATCATAAGTCATAGGCACTGATAATGGAAGAAACACACCTAAATTTCACTTCTCTCTTTTTATAAGATGAAAAAGAAGTAAAGTAAGCATAGTATTTTGTTCTATAACTTTTAAAACTACCATATAATTTTAAAATTAGTTCAAAGTAAATTAAATTGTATCACTTTGAAGTTTAAAGGCAAATTGAAGCTTTTAGCATCTATTTTGTGCATAATTGCATGAGAATTATATATATTTCATTAGGACCTTTTCTCTGCTACTGCCAAAATGTATTTGTAAATAAGAATGAAAGAAAAGCTTCAAAATTCATCACAATATGATCTAACAGTCCTTTGCTTTTCCTTTTATGGCAGTATGTTTGCATGAATTTTGTTTACATATAAAACAAAATGTTATACTTTAATTGGCATGCGAAGTTGAAATATGTTATCTCAATTAGGCTAACTTGAAAAACCAAGATTCAGTTGAATAACTTTCATCAAACCTTGTTAGCTTTCAAATATAAACCATGGTATTAAATATTGGTCATTCTTCATATTGTTAAACATACATGGAATACTTTACAGTATTTATTAAATATTAAATTAACATTTAATAATAAATTGCACTATTAAATTGCACATGAAATCACAGTTACCTTTCTCTTCTCTTTTTCTTCTCAGATTTCATACACCACTTCATTAGTATATGTTGAGCCTATTTCCTGCTCACACTTTCCTACCTCCCTTTTCTCACAGTTGACTACATTTGTTTCGCTAGTTACTTTAGATAATATTGTTTCCTTTTTTGTAACACACACAACACAAGTAGTAGATCAATTTTTAGTGAAACTTGTAAACATAAACCTTTCCTAGATTAAAAAAATGTCATTGTATATCCTAAACTACAGTTAATTTAAAGAGATTAATTTTTGTCTTACTTTAAATCTGAACTCTGATTAAATTATTGACTTTGTATATGGTAACTGTGTTCTTATGGATATGATTTTGCATGTAATAGTATGTATTTTACATGCATTTTCTTGTAGTTAACTAAGGTAAATAAATGTGTATTGTTGAGACTTTAAAATATGTATGAGTAGAAATGGAACTGTTTACTTTATTATTTCTGTGTGATGGATGTCTTCCTAAACATAGACTCTTATCCTTTCATGTTACTCTTCTCCATAGAGGGGGCCACATTGGAGGTCAGCAGGAGACCAGGTCATGAGAGTTCATCGAAGTCATCTTTGAATTATTACTGGGACATTATCACTTGTATTTTATGGAACCAAGTATTTTTCAAAGCCAAAATGCCTTCTTTGTGAGGGCATTGGTAATCTGATTTCAGTGAGATAGACATCATTTTAGCATAGATTCCTGTCTCCCGTCCATAGTAATGCCACAGTGAATGCACTTATATGCAACTTTGTTTTTGTACTTTAGGAGATGTCCATAGGTGGTCTATTAATTTTTAAAAGCATGAAGCAAATTAAGCATTCAGAAATTAGATGTAATTGTGCTAAAGTTAATGTTGGTATATATTTCATTTTAGTAAAACATACCAACTACATTCCTTGGAACAAAAAAAAAAGAATTATTTAGATAATGCTACTGACAAAACTGAATACTCATATATATGAATATAACTGAATTCTTATATCTCTCCCTGCCTGAAAATTAACACTAAACAATTGAAATTAAAGACCTTGGTTTAAACCTTGAAACTATGCAATTAACAGTGAAAAATGCAATGAAATATTTCAAGGTAAATAAATGACTAAAGACTTTCCAAGTAGGTATTTGGTTGCTTAAGAATTAAGTCCCCAAAGGCACAAATGGAATCTCATAAAATTTCAAACCAGTTCACCAAATAAATAGTTAACTTAAAGGAATAGCAACATACAGACAAGAAAACTAAAAACTTTTCAAGATAACAAAATAACAGAGGGCAATATCTACAATACACAAGAATCTCAAATTAAAAATCAAGCAATAAATCAATCAACCCAATTAATTAATGGGATATTATAGTATATAGTTTTGATAACATGAAATGCTAATGTCGAATAAACATATGGAAATTCAATTTAATTAGCCATCTGAGAAATATAAATTGAAACTATGTGGAGATTCCTTTATCAATCAGAACAAGAGACATAAGGAATAAGGAGAAAAGGAGCTTTTGAAATGGTTCAACAGTAAGACTGCTGTCACTCTTCCAGAAGACCCATATTCAGTTCCCAGAACCCATACAACAACTAACAAACACTGATAATCCATTGTTAGTTTTTATGAGAAATGTTTCTACTGACTTCAGTAGACAAATTTATATTCCCAACAACAATATATGTTTATACGGGTTACCCTTGCCCACATAATTGCAAGCATTTGTTTTCTGTTTCTATTTTTAACTGATCTATTGATGGTAATCTGTTTGATAAAAATTAAGCAAACCAAATTATCATCTCCTTATCCAACCACTTTTGTGTTCTAGAAAAGCTCATCCTGAGTGAGCTAACCTAGACTCTGAAACATGCACATGGCATCTACTCACTTATAACTGGATTTTAGTCATATAGTACAGGATAACTATCCTAAAACCAACACACCAAAAGGATCAGAAACATAGACTTTGTTACCTATTAATGGGACCATTAGCCCTAGGGGTGCTACCATGTTGGCCCCCAGTGCAAGAGGAAGTTCTTAGCCCTCACATGACTGTTGAGCCAAGAGGGGCTGATATGTAGGGATACTCCATATTGGAGGAGTGGGATGGGTAGGAGAGGGAGGAGAGGGTGGGAAGGTGGAATTGGGAGGGGTGGAAAGAAGGTACTATGATGGAGATACAACTTGAAGTAATAAATAAGCATTAAAAGAAGAAGTGAGTTCAAAGGAAAAAAAACATTAAAACCAAATTTTTAAGTTCCAACACTCTTAGATGTGTGTCCACCTCCTGAAATAAGATTGACACATCAGGACCTATATTCTTAAAACGTTGACTCTCCCTCTTCCAACAGCTATAATTGTTTTTTATTAGCTCCTTATCTAGGTGTCGACTTTGTATCAACCTCTCAGCTCCATAATTCTACTTCTTTGAGCTTGGAAAGGTCATGAGTATGCTCTTATGACTACTGCGAATTCATAGATGCAGTTGCCCTATTGTTTTATTGTTATTCAGAATTCTCATCTTGCCCAATCTTTCTGGTTGTACTTCTGCAATGATCCTTGAGTGTTTAGGAGGACATTGTGTTATATAAATGTCTTATTAGGGCTGAAAATTCATCTGTCTTTTGTTCTCTGTACCTTGACCAGGTGTCTACTGCAAAAAGAAACTTCTCTGACACAGACATAAACATTAGTATTTGCACATATTAAACACACTTTAGAGAATACTAGTGCCCACAAAACAATTCATAAATCTATTTTTTTAACTATTTTACACTATGTAAGTAGTTACAAATCCATATCTAATGTTCAGTTTGTAATTATGAGCAAGTATAGCATTTCTTAAAATTACAAACTCATTTTTGTGTGCTTATTTTGTATCAGGTATGATTGCTAATTTTTAATATCCCATTCTTTCTCCTCTATCTTTTGTTGCATACAGTATTTAATCATAGATTTACATATTTCACAAATATGTATTTCAAAATATGGCTTTGTTTCTATATGTTTTAAGGTATCTTCTGGCACAAAAATGTAATATGAACAAAATATGAAACATATTACTAAACTCAAGACAATTATATTGTATTGAGGTAAGATTAATTACATCAAAGAAAATTATCAAAGTATACAATATGAAAAAGTAATGAGGACTCATCTCTAAACAAGACATTCATATCACCCTCCTCTACGGGTCAGCAACATTGCAGAGTAGTGTGAGAGATATGGAAGAGCCAGAAGGCATGGCTAAATGTTATAAAATGCTATCCTCTGAATTTGATATCATATTAACAATGGTGGTTATATTCAGATAACACACATAAGATTGGCCCTATCTCATGGAAGTCATTCATGGCAGGGTAAGGGAGTCACCTTTTACTATTGGTAGATTATGGTAGTAAATAATTTTTTTCTTTCTAGCTCCATCAAACCATATTTCATTTTCTTAAGAGTTGAATAATATCACCCTCTCTCTCTGAATATATATATATATAATCTCCAGATTTTCATTACCTATCAGTTGATAGACCTCTACTCTAGGCTGTTTTCATTTCCAGGTTCCTGTGAATAGAGCAGTAATAAGTACTGATGAGTAGATATATCTATAGTAGGAGATGGAGACTTTTGGACATATATTCAAGAGTGGTAGAGTTGAGTCCCATGCCAAATCTCTGAAACATTGTGAGGGACCTGCACCTTGATTTCCACTATGACTACACCAGTTTTCACCCAATAGCTGTGGAGAAATGTTCATCTCTTCTCATATCCATAGTAGCATAAGTATAGAATTACGTTTTTAAAAGTATGTAGGTGTATTTAAGAAATCTTCTTTAAGTCTCTTTTCTATGAGCCCTCAAAAACTTGTGATTATCTGGAAAGAAAACCATAAACTTGGCTCAGTTTACTTTACATATCTCACAGTCCAGAATCTGTGCTTCATCTTCCATCCTTTTCTTGGTTATCATTGAAAGAATACATTACAGGTTTATAAACTGAAAAAGTCATTTGTTTTGGCACATGCATTCCTAATTATTAGTGTGTAGATGGTGAAACATAAATTTGGTGCATAGTGGACAAAGCAGATATTTAAGAGGTCAATTTTAACACTACTCATCTAGGAAGTGTTAAGATGAAAATTAAACCACAGTTCTGATCCCATATCCATTAAAAACTCTAAGTTCAGCAGTCTTCTGAATGTAACACGGTTTTATACCCTACAGTTTGGTTAAATAAGGAAGCAGAACCATGAAATGTGGAAAATGTGAAATAAAAAAGCAAGAAGATCTGAATCTGCAATCAATATGTGAAAAAAATTACAGTGTGATATCTATAAATGGGAGGATTGGAAATTGCTAAATGGAAGTTAGCATTTCTTAATCATTCCTGGGATAGCTGGACACTTGATTTAAAAAATGATTGACTTCAGAATTTGAAGCACTATCAGATAAATTTAGTCATTAGAGTGTTATTATTGCATTCTAGGTTATTAATTCACCTTTTAACATAACTTTAATGCTTTCTCTTCATTTGTCAGTTATTAGCTTTTGCCCTTGGATGGATTTTAATTACACTCACTCTTTTGTGATTAGATGTGATTTGCTAGGTCATTCTGCCACTTCAAATATCAGTTGATGATTAGGCAGTCATGTTGGTGAGACTTTACCAGTAGAGCTTCTGACATTACTAAGCATACACAGAACAGTTTGTAATCATGTATGTAGGAGTACATATTTATAATTTATTTAAATTTGTATAGAGAATATATATTTATATGTAATGAAAAAAGAGACCATGTATTTGAAAGACATCATGAACTATAAGAAAATAAAGTTAAAAGTCAATTGATGATACATGATTTACTTAATAAAACTCTGTAATGATTTTGTGTGAAATTATCCTTGTGCTGTAAGATACATGAGAAATATTTTAGTTTCTTATATAACACATATGAAATTACAAAAAGAAGTTATGTTTTATTAGTAATGCTGAAAATTATATTTATATGAAACAAATACTAGTTGACAATTTACTATCCTTGACATGTAATCTCTAAAGATTGTAATAAAAGTATTAAAATAATTACTTACTTATGAATTTTTACATAGATTTTTATGCATGCATATGAGTCATATGTATGTATATAATTATAGTTAGCAATTTGTCCACAAGGGCTTTGATATCTTTAAGATTTATTTCATTATTTAAAGTGTGTGTGTGTGTGTGTGTGTGTGTGTGCATGTGTGTGCGTGTGTGTGTGTGCATATACGAGTAGCCTGTCCCCCAAATTCACATGAGTGCAACAGATGCCTTGGACCTGGAACACAGGTAATTTTGAGATACTGGACATAGGATCTGGGAAGTAGACTGTGTTCCTCTGAATGGTCAGAGCCATCTCTTAATCACTAAGCCATCTTTACATCCCCAGTTTTTTTTGTTTGTTTCAGTGGTTCTGGTTTGGACCTAAGGCTTTATGCATTCTAAACAGGCACTTTATCAGAAAACTTTGCCCTACAACAATGTCTTTATATGTATGTCTATGGAAGGCTACATTCATGAGCATTTGGTTCATATTGAGAAATGCAATTGTTGAATAGAAAAATAGAGTCTAGAACAAAATTTCTGGGTTATTTCCCAGTATCGTTAAGCATAACAATGTCATAAAATGCTAGAACAAATAACACCATGATATTATTAGACAAGAGCACAGTCGGTTTCAAACATTAATTTTTAAACAATGAGAAGTGCAAGAAGTCCTTCTTGGTGCCTTATGGATTTTTCTGAATATTGGAAAAATAGTGTATGTATCTTAAAACTAGTAGAAGTCTTGTTCATATATAGATAACTTCTTTATTTTCATTTCTGGAGAAATATCTCTACAAGTCTTAGCTATCATCACTATTATTAAATTGCAATAGTTAATTTTAATGTAGTTTTGTTACAAAAATATCATAGTTTTATCATACATGCATTGTTGATAAAATAAGCATTTTCAGTGAATTTATATGCAACATTTGAATTTTTTCATATTTAAGGCTTCCTTTGTGAAGTTCACCATGGGCTCCTCTTGGTATGTCCTTGTAGCACCATTACCCTTGAAATCGTGGACACTGATCTAGTTTCTCACCATATGTGAGTTGCATCAAAGGGCATAAAGTTCCATTAAGATCTAATGATATGCAAATAGCTTTTGTCCTTAGTATGTTTCATAGCAGCAAAGCTTTGAGACACAATATGCGAATGTGATAGTTAAGGTAAAGCTCCTAATTATTTTAAGGATCAAGTGAGTGTAAAGAAATGATCTCTGTAATTATTTCCTCTTCTCAGTTTTCCATTTGATGTCTGAATAAGAAATTGATTCAATGATGAAGTCATTTTGTTTTATACCTGTATCATGATTGTCATTGGTGGACCTTAAGATATTATAAAATGTTTCCCTTTTTTTGGCTTTGGATCAGCTTTCAAATGTCCATGCATTTATACTGAGACAGAAGTGCTGAAGAAAGCTTCATTGCTGCTGGATAAGAATGCAACACCATCATTCATTTTTTAATTTAGTCTCTGCTTAATGTTTTGGAGGTAGTAATCAATTACATTAACACATGATGCAATTTGACTCATTTGAGGAATTTCAATCAGGATTTCATCCTCATGATAATGCTGAGACTGCTATGTTAAATGAAAATAATGACTGATTACAACAAGGGATGTTGTCTTTCGTGATTTTGTTGGACCTTTTGGCAGTGTGTGATGTAGTTAATCATGACATTTTATTGGCTCTCTGATAGATTCAGGAAGAATTTTCTCAAATAAAGTAAAGCCAATTCCAAGTATTATCTCTCACTGACCCATTTAAATGTGTCTATTCAACAAAGTTGTTTGCTTGTTACTCTAAGAACCTGGAGCATTGAAAGTACTATTTACACAGGATTTTGGTTTGTTTGTTTGTTTATTTTTTTTCTCCAAACATACTTACAATAATTTTAAGGACTACCATTTTTTGCAATAATAATGTTACTACACTAGGCAAGCAAAGCCTATCATTCACTAAGGCACTAATTTATTAGTGGGAAATCATAGGCAAAGTGACCTGGATGAATATGAGATAGCTGTTGAAGTCATTTTTAATTTTATTCACTGTTAAAGTTTAAGGGTGTTTATGTAGTTACAGACTTAGAAATCATCTGAAACATACTTTGATTTGCACTCATATATATGAAATTATAAAAATATCATAGTTTTATCATATATGTATTGTTGATAAAACATTTTCAGTGAATTTATATGCAATATTTGAATTTTTTCCATGTAAGTCTTCCTTTGTGAAGCTCAGCATGGGCTTCTCTTGGTATGTCCTTGTAGCAATACTACCCTTGAAATCATGGACACTGATAAGTTTTCTCATCATAGGTGAGGCATCAAAGGGCATAAAGTACCATTATGATCTAACAATATGTAAATAGATTTTGTCCTTAGTAAAATGGATGGAACTAGAAAAGCTCATCCTGAGTGAGCTAACTCAGACTCAGAAGGATGCATATGGCATCTATTCACTTATAGTAGGATTTTAGCTATATAGTAGAGGATATCGATACTATAACTAACACATCAAAGGGAACACGTACATAGACTTTTTTTTCTATTTTTTTCTTTTTAATTTGTTTGTCTGCTTATTTGTTTGTTTGGTTTTCAGTTCTCTCTCCCGGGAAATGAGAAACTTTTCAATGGTGGTACTGCCTCGTAGACCCCCAATGAATGAGGAGGCTCTTGGCCCTCAAACGACCTCTGAACTGAGATGAAGGACTATTATATAGGGACACCCCACCCCAGAGAAATGGGATGGAAGGGTTAGGGGGTAAAGAAAAAAATGAAATGTGAAGTTTCAGCCTTTTGCTACTAATTGTCATAAACTGTTTAGGATAATTAAGAAATACAAACTAATAGTCATGCAAGCCAGTCATTGTGTTAGGTACTATGACAGTATATATTATAGTTATTTTCTAAGCTAATCAGAAATAAAGCTGCTAAGAGACAAGCATCATCTGCTTATCCTAATACAGAGATAGATAGGGCCTCTTCAAAAACCTCAAGAGATCTGCAGAATATGGCACTCAAAGATGTTTTCTTAACTTTAGATTTTTTTTATATCGAGACATATCAACTCCTGACAGCACCCCCTAGTCTCCTCCAAGTAGAAGATGAGCATCGAAGAATCTCCAGTGGCAGATGATTGAATTAGTCGCAAGCCTATCTCTTGGTAGGAAAAGCCCCTTGCTCCAACTGTAGACAGAATGCTGTCCAAAAAGGACAAAACCTGGAAGCAGGTAAGTCGACAGCCTAGCTCTGCCAAGACAGGGTAGGTACGTCCTTCATAACCCCTGCTCTACAATCAATGTCTGTCAGAGAAACGGGGCCAAATGACTGAAGATCAATGCTGTAATGTATGGAGAGAAAATGGGAACTGTCCAGGCAGCCACTGGAATGTCATTTCTTAGTTTGGGAAGCTGCAGGCCCTGTACTTCCTATAAATCAGATATATTTATCCCTCTCAGGTCTCTGAGGTGGTTGAAGAACAGATAGCTAGAGTCTCATAATTAAATTTTGAGTTGTTTAGGATTCAAGAGAGTGTTATAGATCTAAGAAGATACTTTTAAAATTGTGTTGTGTTAGTATGAATGTTGAGTCATGGAGATGGTTACATAGTAGAATGTTAAAGTCAGGTACCAAATACATATGGACTGGACATTGGGAATGTACGTTAAGCCATATAACCCTCATAACTGTGGCCTAATTACCTCTGTTGTACTGTATTGTATTTATTATTATAAGAGAAAGAGCCATTTGTTGGACTAAAAGGGAAACTGTAGGGGGAAATAAGATATATCTTAAACTTAAAAAAAAAAAAGGAAGAGGATGGGGGGTTGAGGGTGGGAGGGTGAGACTGGAGGGGGAATAGGGAGGGGACTGCGATTGAGATGTAACTTGAAGAAATAAAAAATAAAGGAAAAAAAAGAAAAATAATACCACAATATACCAAATGACATTACCAAATTTATTTTTAAAAATTTAACGTTTATATTTTGTTTAAGATGATAAAATATTGAATTTTCATCATATACTTTATCTAGAGCAACTGTTTTTCACTTGGTGAAATAGAATAATGAATTCTTTGCTAATATTAGCTGAAGAATATACAATGCTGATACGTCAAAGATATATATTATATAGTAATATTGAACATGCTAAGAGATGGCACAGATGTTGAGACATAAGGAAGCCTCTTTAATATGCATAGTTTCAGGGCTTTCTGCCATCACAAAGTTCCCCAGAAGATGTCAATGCAAGGCTGTGAAAAAATTATACGTCAATTTGAAAACTAAAGTAAATCATTGAAAAACTCTGGGGACATGCATGTTTGCTCCAAGTGACAACATTCTAGTGTGTATGGAGTTAAGTATTGTTAAGCAAAACAAAGTAAGATAAACAGTTAGTTACATGTTAGAAGATAAGTAGAAAAACTATTACCAAAGAATTAAATCACATATTATATGTAAAAGCTTATTAAAATAAGTCTGTAAATGTATTTCATTATCTAAATAACTTCAATTTTAAATATATCAGAGACTTAAAAGCTGATAGAACTTCTAACAATATTTAAAAATTTTAAATCCAATGCTTCAATATATAACATGTATGTCATTATAGCACAATGTTGCAATATTTTAAATAATGCAGCACCATTATGGCTATGTTTGTGTAACTATTCACGAAAAGAGAGTGTTTTGTTAAAAAAATTCATAATATGTTATAATCTGTCATAAAATTATTTCTAGAATTTAGTTAGCAATTGTCCTCGAAAGCAATTAAATCTGCTCAGAGGCATAGAACTCAAGAATAGGTTCTTCTACAAATAAAAGCACAGTGAAACTCACTAACTAAAACAATTACTTTTTCATGTTTAATATCTGATTTTATATTTTATTTTCAAGGATTTCTTAACAGTATTGTTCTTACATCATTTTCTCCTCCCTGACTTACCCTTATTTCTCTCCATATCCCTCGCACTCTTTAAATTCATGACCTTTTATTCTTTAAGTAATTTTTACACATATATGTATGTGATTTACAAGTACAACCTGCTGAGATTATTTAATGTTGCATATGTGTTTAAAGCTGAACTCTTGGGATTGGCCAACCATGAAGGGACTCTTCTCTGGAGAAGACCAGTTATCCTTCTCTTACATCAAGTGACTCTAGTTTTTATTCCCTACTCTTATTAGAATATCAGTTGGTGTTGTCTTGTTTTGACTTTATTTAGGCAAATATATTTCCTAAATATTGAGATATTCTGGACACATATTTTCTCTCATATATGAAGGAGTGTATTTTTTCTTTTTAATTATATTCATTTATTTTTATGTAGGATAATGGGGCCATCCCATTATTAGGACAGGACATATGTTTCACATCAGAGAACAACTCCTGTAAGTTCGTTCTCTCCTTCAATCATGTGGGACCCTGAAATTAAATCCATTCCTCAGACTTGGTTAGTACTTTATATAACTAACACTATTAAAAGACATTTTGTTAAAGAAAGTAACACATTACAATTATATGAAAAAGAATGATTAAAATGTACAGACTTTTCTAACTTTAGAAGGAAGTGCACATATTTAAATGAAATGTACAGATAAAATCAAGGATGGTTATATGTCTGTACAGAAGCAGTAGCAATAAACTTGTTTCAATATTTCCATATTGAGAAACACCAAGCAGTGGTATATATATATATATATATTTACTTAGCACATTGAATCTATACTAGAAACAAAGGTAAAATGTGGGCGCAGAAAGAACACCAGAAAGAAGTAAGATGATTAGTTTGGCTTCAACTAATGGTGAAATGTAAAATTATTCTTTCATCCCCTATCAGAACTGGCTGTTAAACTACCTTTAATTTTCTTAAGGTAGCACTCATTGACTCACCTTAATTTTTAATAGGAATTCATAATACGTCAGTTGAAAGTTTTGGTAAATATTTCAAATGTAATGATTTTGCTTCAAAAATGTCTTTGGGACAGCAAATGTATAAGGGATAAAAGTTACATTTTCTTGAAATGGTGACTTTATTTGAATTATATTCTGCTTTTAAAAGATATAGGGGTGTGCTTGATCTATTTAATCAGGATTTTTAATAACGTGTATCTGACCTGTTGTTATATATTTATTGCCAAATAAGGTATGTATCCAAATAGGAACAGTCTAATGTACTGTTATGTATGGTTTTATTCTGGAAGCCCCAATAGACGGTACTGTGATGTCAGTTTAGAAAGTTTCCTACATTATTTGATGTTCAAAGGATCAGAAAGGGAGTTTCAAAGTGCAACATGAAAGTGACATAAGGCATTCAATTCAAATGCTATCGGAGATGATCTTGCAAAGAACATCAAAGTCTTCTCTGTTTGTTACATGGGCACATATATACGCACACTCAAACACACACACACACACTGGCAGCTTCAGGTAAAATAGAGTTGAATCAAAAACTGTAATACAAACTGGAAAACACACAATTATATTTATTTATATTTTATATAATTGTTGTTTTCTAATTTGCAAAGAAAATCGTCTACATAAAAACAATTAAAATTCAATCACATTTAAAAATAATAAACACTATTAAAGCTGGGGACACATATACATTTATACAATTAATATTAATACTTTTAATAGTTCTTCATAGATAATGTTTGATGCTCAGAGTGTATGTGTGTGTTTGTGTGCATGTGTGTATGTGAGTGTGTTAATACATATGTGTGTGTGTTAGTGCATATGTATGTATGTGTGTGTGCGTGCGTGTGCTTGGACTCTTTAGCAACAGTCTCAAATTAAATGCCATTAATGTCTGTACAAATGAGATTTGAATTATACCCATTACTCTTTGCCTAAGTTGGTTCTGAGTTCTGTGTTTGTATATTTTAATTCAGCTCCTGCTTTCTTTCTGTTAATTCACATACTTGAACTCTATTCAATAGTCAAACATTCTCATTATTTTCAAGGTGATAAATCTAGTTGTAGGTTCTTTAACAGACTTTGTATTAAATTTAATAAGAACAACAAATGAAAATTTAAAATTTATTTAACTACCCAAATTGTATTTAACACATTGCTTTAAATTATGAAACAAAGAATGGACCAGGGACTTTTGTTCCATGATGTAGTACTGGTCTTGCATTTACAAGGCTTTATTTTCAACCCTTAGAACTGGAAAAAGAAAAACTACAGACAAAATCTTACATTGTTCTCAGCCTAATATATATATCTCAAATGTCAATTTATTTTTCTTGAATTCAATGTGTAAAGCCTCTGCTTAGATCCTGACATCCTAAGTGCCAAATATAATATTTCTTTTCGGTTAGATCTTAAGTAACTTGTCAGATAGCTTAGTTCCCCCTGCTTTGTTATCTCTGTGGTGCTCGATCTGGATGGTCAAGTTGATGCAATTTATAATCACTGTAAAAGTAAATCTCTGAGCATAGATGAGATAGTTTCCCTAGATTATATTAATTGAAATGGAACAATCCACCTTAAATATAGGAGATACCATCCCATCAATTACAGTGCACTGCTTATAAAAAAATATGCCGAGAAAAAAGTCTCATCTCCATCTATTTTTTGATTGCAGATTCAGCCTGACCAACTCCCTAGATTTCTGCTGCCCTGCCATCCATGCCACAAATTATTTTAACCCTCAATTGAGAAACTAAATAAACTTCCTTCCTTATATTAATTTTGTTAGAGGATTCTCTCCTAGTCAAACAAACAAACAAACAAAAAAACAAGAAACTAACAGAGAAAATTGATGCCCATAAACTAGGTTGAAGCTTACAATGTGTTTCATAAACCACTGGAACAGGCTCGTGGAATAACTTAGAAGAATTTGGAACTGTGCACCAGGAAATCTCTCTCTCTCTCTCTCTCAGATTAAGATCCACCAAAATATGCTCTAAGTAAAGTTATATAGGCCATTTCTTGCAAGTTTGGTAGACAAAGATGCTTGTAGAGACAGGATCAAGGGAGACCCAGTTCATGAGGTTTCAAAGGAGAATAAGAACGCTGTCAGGAACTGGGCTGGCATTTTTGGGTTTGCATGAATATTTTTGTAATATTCTTGCAAAGAATCTGTCCATGTTCTGCCTGTCTCCTGAAAGCATAGTAAGATTAAATTTAATGGTAATGAGTTAAAAAAGTCTTTAGATATTTAAATTGCAGTTTTTCACATGTTATGCCTAGGAACAATAACTAATAAGGCCTTTAGCTCATGTTTTGAAGGAGCAGTCCATCATGTCAAGAAAGGCACGGAGTGAGAGTATCCTGTGACTGTGGTGCCAAAAGCATGTGACTGTTCACAGACATGGTTTGAAAGTTAATGTAAAAATAATTTCTCTGGGTACAGATGCTGTACCCTGAGCTTGGAACTGAACTGTCTGCCCTGTACTGATTTTTAGGAATGAAAGCTGCAGGACTGAGGATGCCATGGTCTCTTGAAGAAGTTCTCAAGACCTCTTAGGCAAGTCAGTGTATTACTGAGTTGGACTCCCCTACAAAGAGGGCCTGAAACATAACTGTGTAATGCTTTAAAGAAGAAGCCAAATTGCAATGGAGATGACAAAATTATAAAACACTCAGAGAGCAAAGCTTCATGTGTGCAGTGGAGGTTGTCCAAGAAAGATGCTACTTGTGCAGTGTTCTAAATAAGTTTAGGGTTAGACATACCTCAGCCCTTGGAATTCAGTTGATTCAGTCATGATACCCAGTTCCCTGATATGGTACTACAGCTTTGATGTTTCCCCTGCAGAAATTTGGTTTATCATCAGTTCTATCATCATTGTTATGTTTTCATTCCTTCCTTTTTAAAGTGCATCTTTATTATGTGTCTATATCAGAAGACGATAAGTTGTTTTCAAATAGAACTCACATTAAGGGTCTCTTCAGTTTCAGATCAAACTTCACTTTCAACTTTTAAATATAGTTAGAATTAATAAAAAAACATGTGAATTTACATTGTACTGGATGAATTTTTTATTGTAGATGACTGTAGGCCTATGGGGCAAAATGATAGATGGTGATGACTTAACTGTGATGTGTTTTGGTGTAAAGTTGAGGAGTATAGTGATTATGGTTAATCCTTTGTATTGATAATTTTAATTCAAAGTTCATGTGATTTATTTTGACTATAGTCATCCTCTTCCATAATTTGTCTTGGATTCATTTATCTGCCCTATCCACTCAACTCAGTATTCTCATTTTGTTTAAATTAAAACAAAACGACAATTACAATTTGGTCTGCTTGTTTAATTTTGTATTTATCACCATTGACTGGAGTTTTCAACCTAGCTGTGGTAACAATTTTCTGTTAGTTACTCTTGCTTTCTGAGCAGTAATCAATTGTCAGTAGCTCTCGAACCAGGGGTGGAACTTCATGCTCACCTTCCCTTTTCATGCTGGGACTTTGTTTGGCTTGGTGATTTTGCATGACTACTACATGCTGTTCCAATTGCTGTGAGTTCATAAGTGTATCTACCACTTTGTGTCCAGAAAACAACTTTCTTTTTAAATCATTCTCTGCCTCCTGCTGTTACAATCTTTCTATCCCATTTTTTCCAATGATTCCTGAATCTTGAGGAGTGGGACAGAAGGTCACAGATAAGTCTGAGTATTCTGTCATCTCTTATTCTCCACATTGTGTTCAGCTGCAAGTCTCTGTATTAATTGCAATATCCTGAAGAAAGAATCTTCTTTGTTAAAAGTTGAGTAATGCCATAATCTATGAGTGTAATTAGAAGTCATCCATTAGAAATTACATTACTAGTATATATAATAATATTTCCATTAAATAGCATAATAGAGGAATGTTTTCTCAGGGTCTCTGGCCAGTCTAGCCACAAGTTCTTGTCACTTTCATATACACATGTGTGCATAAAGAGTTTAAATGAATTTACCATATCTTGGAGCAAAATGTTCCTAATAGACAAGCAAGCTAACAAATAAAATGCCTATTGCTAGGGACATGTTACTTCTTTGGTGGTGTTGGCCAGTAAGGTCCCATAGACCCCCAAATATTACAAGCTATTATAAATGATTTTGGTTACCCAATATAATGTAATAGTAATACATTATTGCTGAAGAAATCATACAATTGAAAACAGAACATAGAGAAGTCACACTAGTACTGAATGGAAGTTTTATCCCTACTACGCAGCTTCCATAGTGCTAGACAGTGTAATGCATGATATTTGGAGGAAAAAAATCCTCATCAGTCCTATTTACAGCTAAATCTGGTGAACTACAATAATGACTTCTGTGGCAAGATATGCCCACTGATGAATAGTGGCATGAACATCATGGAAATAACCAAGTGCTTTCTGATTGGGATTATGTTCCATACCACTAGGTTATCCTAGTTGAGGGGGGAAGACTACACTGCATGGAATACCATTTCATGAGGTGTGGTCTTCAAACTTGATAGAAAAGAGAAAATAAGTTGAGGATATTCATTCATTTCCTGTTGATACCTGTAGACATAATCTGACTAGCTGTATAAATCTGATTCCTTCTGTACAACAATGGACAATACCATGACTTGTGAGCTAAAATAAACACTTCCTATATTAAATTATTTTTGTTAAGGTATTTTTTCATTTTGTCACAGGACCTAGATGAGAAATTCAATATCAGTGTTCAGTCTCCACATTCTGAGTTATTTTAATCCTTCATTTCTTTGGTTTAGGTTTCTTTTGGAATTTTCTTTAGGAAAGTCAAATCTGTCCAAATTCCCACTCAAAACCAACAGTTATCATCTTCTTATGGTTTCATGATAAAACACAATTGAATGTTGTAATCTGGCTATGCCTTACTTTAAGTTTCACCATAGATGTAGGCATTGATTTTTGTAATGTCCTTTCCTTAAGATTGTATCTTTAGACTACTAAGTCTTTTTCCCTACTGCCCAGCTTTCATAGATTAGACAGTGTAATGCATGGTACTTGGAGGAAAAAAAATCCTCATCAGTCCTATCTACAGTTAAATCTGGTGAGCTACAATAAATGAATTCTTAGAATTTATTTTAATTTTTTACATGTGGAATGTAAATATTAAGACAAGATAACTCATCTTTGTCATCAGGTAAGCATCACCAACTATAAATAATGTATTTTATAACACTTATTTATTATTTCAAGTTACATCTCGATCACAGTCCCCTTCTTCCTCCTCTCCCGATTCCATTCTCCCACCCTCTACTCCCTCGTCCATCTATCCTTCTCCTCCATTGTGGGGGACCACTCATATCAGCCCCTCTCAGTTTGTCACTCAGTTGAGGGCTAAGAGCTTCCTCTTGATCTGGGGCCCAACAGGGAAATCAGCTAAGGTAAAGTGACCCACTAAAAAGTAACAAAGTCCATCACTGAGACTAACTCTCATCACTTGCTAAGGTATGATGACAAAGTTGCCTATCTATATTTGTATGGGGGGGTCTAGGTACATTTTTAAAATGTTTTTGAAAGCTTCATACATCAGAATTGAATTCTCTTTGTGTGTGTGTGTGTTTGTATATTTGTTTATTATTTTATGCTATATCTCCATCACAGTACCCTCTTTCTATCCCTCCCATTCCCAACCTCCCACTCTCTATCTCTTCCATCCCACTCCTCTGGAGTGGAGTGTGTCCATACATATTAGACCCCTGCCCCAGTTCAGCAGTCGTATGGGGGTCAAGAGCCTCCTCATAGACTGGGGGCCTACAAGGCAGCACCAATAGCCCAAAGTGTCTCATTGACAGGTAACAAAGTCTATGTTCTTGTTCCCTTTGGTGCTTGGTTGTAGTATAGTTATCCTGTACTATATGGCTAAAATCCGATTATAAATGAATAGATGCCATGTACATCTTTCTGAGTCTGGGTTAGCTCACTCAGAATGAGCTTCTCTAGATCCATCCATTTGGCTGCAAATTCCATGATTGCATTGTTTCTAATGGCTTAGTAGTATTGCATTGTGTAGATATATCACAGTTCGGTTTTATTTTTTTAATCTATTTTTTAGTTGAGGGACATCTGGCTTGTTTCCAGTTTCTAGCTATTACAAATAAGGCCAATATGAACATAGATGGAGAAACATCCTTGTGGTTTGGTGAGGAATCATTTGGATGTATACCCAAAGTGGTATGGCTGGGTCTTGAGGTAGAGCTATTCCAAGTTTTCTAAGATATTGCCAGACTGATTTCCATAGTGGTTGTACAAGCTTGCACTCCCACCAGCAATGGAGGAGTGTTCCCCTTTCTCTACACCCTCGCCAGCATGTGCCCTCATATGAGCTGTTGATCTTAGCCATTCTGACAGGTGTGAGATAGAATCTCAGAGTCATCTTGAGTTGCATTTCTCTGATGTTTAAGGATGCTGATCATTTCTTCAACTGTCTCTCAGCCATTAGAGATTCCTCCTTTGTGAATTCTCTGTTTAGCTGTGTTCCCCATTTTTTGATTGGATTATTTGTTTTTTTTTTGTCATTTAATTTCTTGAGTTCTTTGTAAATTTTGGATATTAGCCCTCTGTTGGAAATGGGATTGATGAAGATCTTTTCCCAATCTCTAGGTTGCCATTTTGTTTGAATGGCAGTGCCCTGTGCCTTATAGAAGCTTCTTAGTTTCATGAGGTACCATTTATTGATTGTTGGTCTGAGAGTCTTAGCTATTGGTTTACTGTTCAGGAAGTTTTCTCCTGTGCCATGAGTTCAAAGCTTTTCCCCACTTTCTCTTCTATTATATTTAGTGTGTCAGGCCTTATGTTAAGGTTTTTGATCCACTTGGACTTAAGTTTTGTGCAAGGTGATAAGTATGGATCTAATTTCATTCTTTTACATGTCAACATCAAGTTAGACCAGCAGCATTTGTTGAAGATGCTGTCCTTTTTCCATTATATGGTTTTGACTTCTTTGTCAAAAATTAAGTGAACATAGATGCGTGGGTTCATTTCTGGGTCTTCAATTTGATTCCATTGATCCACTGGTCTGTTTCTATAAAAGTACCATGCTGGTTTTATTACTATTGCTCTGTAGTACAGTTTGAAATCTGGGATGGTGATGCCTCCAGATGTTTTTATTGTACATGACTGATTTAGTTATTCTGCTTTTTTTTATTCCATATGAAGTTGAGAATTGTTTTTTCCAGGTCTATAAACAATTGTGGTGGTGTTTTGATAGGAATCACATTGAATCTGTATATTGCTTTTGGTAGGATGGCAAATTTTATTTTGTTGATCCTACCTATTCATGAGCATGAGAGATCTTTCCATCTTCTGATGTCCTCTTCAATGTCTTTCTTCAAGGACTTGAAGTTCTTGCTATACAGGTCTTTCACTTGCTTGGTTAGAGTTACCCCCAGGCATTTTATATTGTTTGTGGCTATTGTGAAGGGTGTTGCTTCCCTAATTTCTTTCTCAGCCCATTTATTTGTTGTATAAAGAAGTGCTTCTGATTTTTTTGAATTATTTTATATCCAGCCACCTTGATGAAGGTGTTTATCTGTTGTAAGAGTTCTCTGGTGGAATTTTTTTTGGTTGCTTATATATACTACCATTTAGTGTGCAAATAAGGATATTTTGACTTCTTTGTTTCCAATTTGTATTCCCTTGATCTCCTTTAGTTGTCTTATTGCTTTATCAAGAACTTCAAGTGCTATGTTGAAGAGATATGGCAAAAATTGTCATCCTTGCCTTATCCCTGAGTTTATAGGAAATGCTTTAAGTTTCTCTCCATTTAATTTGATGCTGGTTACTGGATTGCTGTATATTGCCTTTATTATTTCTATCCCCATTCTCTCTAGGACTTTTAGCATGAAGGAGTGTTGCATTTTGTCAAATGCTTTTTCAGCATCTAATGAGATGATCATGTGGTTTTTTTCTTCAGCTTGTTTATGTGGTCAATTATGTTGATGGATTTTCATATGTTGAACCATCTCTGCATTGCTGGGATGAAGCCTACTTGATCATGGTGTAAGATACTTTTGATATATTCTTGGATTCATTTTGCCATTATTTTACTAAGTATTTTTGTGTCTATGTTCATGAGGGAAATTGGTCTGAAGTTCTCTTTCTTGGTTGGGTCTTTGTGTGATTTAGGAATTAGGGTGACTGTGGCCTCACAGAATGAGTTTGGTAGTGTTCCTTCTGTTTCTATTTTGTGGAAGAGTTAGAATATTGGTATTAGCTCTTCTTTGAAGATCTGGTAGAATTCTGTACTGAAACCATCTGTCCCGGAGATTGTTTTTGGTTGGGAGATTTTTAATGACTGTTTCTATTTCCTTAGGGGTTACAGGGATACTTAATCTGTAAACCTGATCTTGATGTAACTTTGGTAGGTGGAATCTATCAAGGAAAATTGTCCATTTCGTTTAGGGTTCCAAACTTGGTGGAGTACAGATTTTTAAAGTAAGACCTAAAGATTCTCTGGATTTCCTCAATGTCTGTTGGGTTTTTTCCCTCTGTTCTTTAGGTAATTTGGCTAAGGGTTTGTGTATGTTATTGATTTTCTCAAAGAACCTACTCTTGCTTTCATTGATTCTTTGTATTGTTCTTTTTTGTTTCTAACATTATTTCTCTGTTTGGTTTCTGTCTCAATGACCTGTCCATTGTTGTGAGTGGGGTTTGAAATCTCCTATTACTAATGTGTGGAGATCAATGTGAGCTTTAAGCTTTAGAAGAGTTTCTTTTACAAATGTGCATGCCCTTGTATTTGGGGCATAGATATTTAGTATTGAGATGTCTTCTTGATGAATTTTTCCTCTAACGCATATGTAGTGCCCTTCCCTATCTTTTTTTATTAACTTCAGTTTAAAGTCTATATTATTTGATATTAGGATGGCTACTCCAGCTTGGTTCCTGGGCCAATTTGCTTGGAAAACCTTTTTCCAGCCCTTTACTCTGAGGTAGTGTCTATCATTGTTAGTTAAATGTGTTTCTTGTATGTAGCAAAATGTTGGGTCTTGTTAAGGATCCATTCTGTGAGCCTGTGTCCTTTTACTGGGGAGTTGAGTCCATTGATGTTGATGGATATTGATGACCAAGGGTTGTTATTTTCTGTTATTTTGATGCAGGTGGTGGTTCTGTGTTTCCTTTTATTTAGCTGCAGTGGAGTTTTATATTTCCTCTGTTTTCTTGGGTGTAGTTATCTTCTCTGGGTTGGAATTTTCCTTCTAGGATCTTCTGTAGGGCTGGGTTTGTAGGTAGATACTGTTATTAAATTTGATTTTGCCATAGAATATCTTTTTTTCTTTATCTATGTTGATAGAGAGTTTTGTTGGATATAGTAGTATGGCTGGGCACCTATGTTCTCTTATGGCTTATAGGGTGTCTGCCCAGGCCCTCTGGCTTTTAAAGTTTCTGAGAAGTCAGGTATAATTCTGATGGGTCTGCCATTATATGTTACTTGACCTTTTTCTCTTACCACTTTTTATATTCTTTCTTTATTCTGTACATTTGGAGTTTTAATTATTATGTGGTGAGAGGGATTTCTTTTCTGGTCTATCCTGGTTGGTTTTCTGTATGCCTCTTGGAATTTTACTGGTATCTCCTTCTTTGGGTTTGGGAAGTTTTCTTCTATGATTTTTGTTGAAGATGTTTCCTGGACCTTGGAGACAAGAGTCTTCTCTTTCTTCTATGCCAATAATTCTTAGGTTCCATCTTTTCATGTGCCCTTGATTTCTTGGATGTTCTGGGTGAGAACTTTTTAGATTTCTCATTTTCTTTGGTTGTTGTACTGATTTCTTCAATTTACTCTTCCATGCTGGAGATTCTATCTTCCCTCTTTTGTATCCTATTTTTGATACTCATGCTGTAGTTCCTGTTCTCTTTCTTTGATTATCCACCTCCAGGATTACCTCTCTTTGTGTTTTTTTTTTATTGCTCCCACTTCCAATTTCAAATATTGAACAATTTTATTTGTTTTTGATGTTTCCTGCTCCAATTTGCTTGTCTTTGTCTACAAATCTATCAAATCTTTTGAATCTTTCATTGCCTTTTTGCTTTCCCAATTACGTTGAGACACTTTGGCTTGGAAATATCTCATGGTATTCTCCATTGCTTTCATTTGTAAAATGAAAAATCTTTGAATTCCTCCAGAGATTTAATTTCTTTTTGTAAGAACTCTATCATTTTCCAAAGTATAGATTTGTCATTAGTTTCCTGTGTTTCAGCTGTGGTGGAGTGGTCAGAGCTTGCTGTATTAGCATAGTTGCATTTTGTTGGAGTCATATTTCCCTGACTTTTGTCAGATCTGTTCTTTCGCTGACCTTTAGCCGTCTGGTTGTTCTTAGCTGTTTGTTCCTGGTGCCTTCTGGGCTTGGTGCCAAGAAGGGCACTTTGGTGTGGAGGTCATATTTTGGTCATCTGTACCTCTCCACAGGCCAGATGAGCCCTTACATGGAGGTTGGTTCTCAGTGTGTCTCCCAGAGCTCACCCCTTCCTGTTGTGTACCCATTGGGGACTCAGGTAGGAGGTTATGGTGGGATGTATTCCTGCAGGTTCCTGAGATCCAACTGGTCTTTGTATGGATGAATGTGCATGTTGGCAGGCCACAGACTGTTGGCTAGAGCTTTAGCTCCCTTGCAGATTATGTGTTGGGACTATGATTATGGTCCTCCAAAGCTCCTCTCAGGGGGTTCTCAGGTTCAATGTGTGTCTAATAGCCAGAAGCATTGTGATCTGGTATAGCCTACGATGCCTAGGCAATGAGCAATGGCCTGGGATTGTTTTACTGCTCTGGAGTCAGAGCTCTCTGTTTTGTAGCCTGGGTATGCAGCTGAGGGGCAAGGCAGGTGCAGTCCGGGAGATCTGATGTGGAATTCACACCCTATCCACAATGTTTGGATTCGGGGATTATCAGCTGCCTTTTCCCTGCCAGAATCACTGAGCTCTAGTGTAGCCAGCCTGCATCTATGTGGCTCCTAGCAGTTTTCCTGTAGCAAGGGTATCAAGACTGTGGTTGTGTGGGTCCTTTCAATCTCTTCTCCAGGGCAGGTTTCAGGACCACCCTGTGAGTCTTAGTCAGAAGTTCTGTGTGTCGGAGCAGTCTACCTGCTCAGCCCACACGCAATAGTTCAGAACTGCTTTACTGCTCGAGACCGAGATCTAGATGCTGTAACTTGAGGCAGTAGACCTCCCAAAGTGGGTGTGGGCAGTGAGTTCACAAAGTATCTCCAGTACTTGGACTAGGACAGGGAGGGGGTGGAGGGTGCCTCTCTATCAGCAGCTCTGTGGTCTGGTGCTGCCCACCCCCTCAGGTAGCATGCCCCAGTCCAGGACCATTTCCCTGCTCTGGGAAGAGATCTGAATGTACTAAACTGAGGCTGTAGACTTAGTGCCCTGCTGAAGTGAGCACAGGCAGAGAGTTCCAGTATAGAATTCACTCCTGGAATCTCAGTGCCTTTTCCTTGCCTGAGTTACAGTGCTCTGGAGCAGCCTGCCTGGGTATGCAGGTGCTTCCACCAGAACCCCTGTAGCTATGGTGTCAGGGCTGTGGCTATGGTCCTTCCAATCAACTCTCAGAGGAGTCTTAGAGCCAGTCTGTACCTCTCATTTTGAAACTGTGTGAACCAGTGCTGTTGATGTTTCTGTGCACTGTTGCTTAGTGGGGGACACTGCCTAGCGGTGGGGCAAGGGGGGGGAGCCAGGATATCCAATATGGAGATCATTCACTGAGACTCTGCCTGTATTGCAGTGCTCCAAAGCAGCCTGCCTGTAAGGGGCTTCCACCAGACCCACTAGAGTCAGGCAGGGGGTGGGAGGTTAGGGGAGGGGTTAAGAAGTTCCAAATTGTGTTCTCTGTCCTTCTCACAGTGTGTTTAGGATCAGGGAGCTTCAGCACCTGCCAGTTAGATCCCACTGTTACTGATCAGCCAGATGCTGCCTTGCTGAATATCCCAGGGAGAATCCCTCAGTCTTACTGTGTAGCCCCTGTATGCTCCTGTTTGTCTAAGCCTAGCCCCTTCACAGAAGCTGCGAACTCAGGAGGTCCTATGTTTGGAGCTTGAAACTGCCAGCTGGAGTCCTGAAAGGATCTGATATGCAGGTAGTGCAGTCTCCTAGCGGGAAGCACTCTGTGTCCCTATCTGGTGACTCCGATGCTTCAGTGTCTATATTTCCAGTACCGAGTTCTTTGTTGTCCCTGGCTTTGCTGGGCAAGCCCAGATAGGCTTGTGCCTCACAAACTGCCTTTCAGCACGCGTATATCTCTGCTGTTGTCCGGTCTGTCTTCCTGACAACCTACTTGATTGCTGCCATCTTGCCCTCTCCCAGTATTGAGTTTTCATCTCATCAACTCCTCCATCTTGTTTTTTCAACTTTTTTATGTACTCCAACACTCTTTCAAATTATTAACCTCTTTATCCTTATTTACTATTGTTGAATAAACATGCTTTAACTATATATGCATATTTATATTTATGCATTTCTATATATTAACCTACAGAGTCCATATATATCATTTGCATATGTGTGTGTGTGTGTGTGTGTGTGTGTGTGTGTGTGTGTGTTTAATGTTGATGACTCGGATAATGTGCTGTGACTTTTCTTGTGTTCTGATCAGCCATAAAGTGCCTGTAGCTCTTTATCTGTGGGTGAAGTCTTATGAATTTTTCATTATCCACATGTAACACCTCAGTTGATATTGTCCTTAGGGACACCTTGTTTGGGTAGCCATATTGTTGAAATTTCCATGAGTGTAGCTTTTCTGATATATATAGAAAAACCTATCTCACACAGTAGTCATCTGTGTCCCCTGCCTTTGCCAATCTTTTTGTCCCCATTTATAAGATGTTCATCAGTGAACCTTAGGTATAGCTAGGAAATAACTTATTCTTGACATAAAAAGAGTTCTACTGGAAAAAAAAAACATGAGGTTTGTATTTTTTGTATTACAATTTGAAATAAAATTCTATCATTTGGAAACAAACAAACAAACAAAAAAAGATCTACTCTTTAAGTTTACCAAAGTAAATTAGGACAATAAGACCACATATACATGTTAAACCATATCATGAAAATCAGATATGAGAACTTGCTAAAAATCATCATTTTAAAGAAAGAATACAGTATTTCCTTGTGGACATCATAAGGAAGGAGAAATATATTATTTTCATGGCAATTACCCTCACTACCCTGTCTTCTGATCACTTGGTGTGTACATTAAGAGTTTTGACATGTAGAGATGTCTTGGCTGTCTCTTGGACTCCATCATGGTTCAGTCCCCACACATGATGTGACCTACGTAAATTCCCATTGGTGTGCCTTCCAGTTCTGAACTTGCCATCCATCCACCTGCCCATTTGTATATCTGACCTGCCGTCCTTTCAGATGCCCAGTTGCCTATCTGGATCAGGTCCAAATATTTGGTGCTCCACATTTCCTCATGTCAATTCTCTGTCTGAGCTGGATCCTGAGATTTGGCTTCACTTTGAGTCTGTCACAGTCCAGTCTATGCAAAACTCAATAACCTTCACTATCTTATTCACATAGAGGCTTGTTTAATGCCACATTGTATTCATTTTGGCTTAAATTCAGCAACATTAATAATTCTTGAATTCTGATTTGGCCTCTTTATCCCTTCATATCTATTCTATAACCTATCTATATAGGTTATGCACCCTTATTAATTTGTGGATAAATTTACTGTGTGATATGAGAGGTAACCATGAGGTTAAGATCGTAATAAAATAATTTATCTTGCCTAGATATCAGTGGAAATTGAGATTAAATAACAAATTGTCACACATTAAAACCAACATACATTGTGAATTTTCTTTTCTTTATTTATTTATCAAACACTAAAGAAGAAGACAAACTTGTCTATTCATGTTTCTGATGGAAAAAATTTCTGTATATTTCTGTATTCTCTGAATTCATTTCTCACTAGTCCTCTAAACTCTGAAATGAAAGACTTCATTGAGAGTCTTTACTACTATTTTACCTTCAAATATTTTCTTCTGATCACATATACTTTTATTAATTTTAAGCTTTATATATTGTGCTTATGTGTTTTGTTATTACATTGTCTGCTGGAAACAGTGTGATCAAGATTTTGTCACAAATTTTTTTTTTTGTTAATGTTATTATATGAACATTTTACTTGATAACTTCAACTAATTATTGGACAAATTAGCAAGAGAATACTTGATTGCTCTCATATGTTTCTCAAATAAAGAAATGGATGTTACTAAGATAATATTTTTCCTTAATGTCTTAATTCAAATTACAGCACTGTGGCTTGTTCTTAAGCAGTGTCATTTTCTAATCAGCAGCATTGACTCATTCCTGTTTTTCTCAGTTATACTATCAGAGTAACACCAGTCATGTTTTTTGGAAACACTGAAAGGATTTTAATAATTTCTTCTAATTAGAGTACTTACTAAAGGATATAAGCCCATTCTTACATTACAACAGCTTTTTTACAGAAACTTCATAGACAATTTTAACTCAGTATGCATTACTAGAATATACCAACAGTGATAACTTTGAACACTAATTACTGTTATATGTTGTCAATCTTCTTTCTCACATATTTGAGAGGTTTTTTTTCCTTACAAAAAAATTAACTTTTCTTTTTCTATCCCAAGTACTGTTTCATACATTCAAAATCTTATGTTTTTATTCTATGTTCTCAAACTTCTTCAGGCATCAATATTACACTTCATTCATTTCACAGCATTGTATCAGTTCTTACAATCACTTCTACTGTCATAACACTCTGACATCATCATTTTTGCTGATTTTACAGTTTATTGTCAGGTATGGAAAACTAACATTTCCTGTGTTAATTGAGGAAAGACATACTGAAGAAAAATAAAGATAATATAGAAAATAGTTTTTTTAATGTTTATTTACTACTTCAAGTTACATATCCATCACAGTCACTTCTTCCCACCCTTCCCAGTCCCACCCTCACACCCTCTCTCCTCTCTACCACCTATCCTACTGCTTCTCTGGAGTGGGTTGCCCCTACCTATCAGTCCCCCTCAGTTCAACAGTCATATGAGGGCTAACAGCTTCCTCTTGCACTGGGGCCTTATGTGGCAACTCCATTAGGGCAAAGTGTCCCACTAACAGGTGACAAGGACTATATTCCTATTCCTTTTGTTGTGTTGATTGTAGGATAGTTATCCTGTACTATATGGCTAAATTCCAATTATAAGTGAATAGATGCCATGTGCATCTTTCTGAGCCTGGGTTAGCTCACTGAGGATGATCTTGTCTAGTTCCATCTATTTGGCTGCAAATTGCATGATTTCCTTGTTTCTGATAACTGAGTAGTATTCCATTGTGTAAATACCACAGTGTTTTCTATCCATTCTTCAGTTGAGGGACATCTGGGTTGTTTCTAGTTTCTAAATGTTACAAATAAAGCTGCTAAGAACATAGATGAAGTTGTACAATCTGAAATACTGCCAAAATTCAACAACAATGTGTACCTGTACTCTGGGCAACTAAAATAGTCATCATGAGCAGAAAAGGTTAATGGATATCTAAAATTCTGTTCATTGGTTTTCTGAATATTTCATTAAAATTATATTTTGTTTTCTGCTTTGCTAAAACCCATGATAAAATTTAATACTGAAAACAGTAGAAAAAAAGATTGTTCCTAGTAAGTTCAGGTGTTAGCTGGGTATTAACCCTGAGTTAGTAAACTCATACATTTACAAGACCTACCAGTCAAAAGTGATGGTGCAGTGTTAAGCATTCTAAATGTTAATTAATTGGTCCTGCTTGTTGTCTGTTACTTACATTGACTCTGATTGGTTAAATAAAATGCTGTGGCCTAAGATTGGGCAAAGACAGAGAAAGGTGGAACTTCCTGAGATTAGAACAGGAAGCCTGTGCTTTAGACAGAGGATTAACTCATTTTAGCCAGGAGCAGCAGGAAGGAGGATGCACACCATGCGTTACAAAAAAGAACCTCATTCCACATGGCCAGGAATATCAGGTAGTGTGGAGAATGGCAGTCCAAGGGGACATATGTATATATGGGGTCATATTTGGGTAATAGAATTACGAGCTAGCTTAGATGGGCCAAGAGTGCTCAATTCAGGCCAAAGCTTGTTAAGATCCATGTGGTATCCATGTGTGTTCATTTATAATGGCTGCTTAAAGATTAACATCCACAAACCAATTAACAATAATCTAAATACTGGTTAAATAATTTAATTAGCCATATTTCTTGCACAAAAGATATAGTAAGAATGCGAAAGTATAGTACATCATCAAGCCAAAGGCCAGCCAGCTCTTGAAGATGTTGGAATGCAAGACAAGTTATTTGTACAAGAAGCTTATAGTCCAGGTATCTCTCTCCATAGCTCAGAAAAATCAAATGTGCCTGAATTCACAACAAACCTGTCAGATACACCACTAAAAATTGTCTGTTAGGTCCATTTCCTGCTAACAATAAGAATTATAGCACAACAATCCTGAGTATAAGTCTTTAGCAAGTTAAAACCTCCTAGAATACTTTTAAGAATAAAGACACTGCAGGGAGTTATCAAAGGGCTCTATAATGAAGAAAAAGATGAATGAGAATGACAAAAAAAAGAACAATTCTATATCCTTTCTCCTTCAGGCTGTGACTTCCTCTTTGTAAGAAACTGTGTTTTATTTTCTTTGCTGTCCAGTTTAGAACAACTTGTTGTATATATAAAAGTCAAAATAAATATTTTTTATTGAAATAATTAAAAAGAATTATATCATTAGTGATTTTGCTTTGTGAAACAATTCTTTAGGGGCATGGTACAAGGTAAACAAATGCCACAAAGGAGGCAGTAAGAAAGACTGCTTTACATATATCCATGGAATAACAAATTAGTGGGAAAAAAAGAGACCATGAATTTGTAAGAAAGCTTGGAGGGATGCATGAGAGGGTTTGGAGGGAGGAAAGGAAAGGAAAAATGTTGTAATTATACTATAATCTCAAAAAAGGAAAAATAAACAAAAGAAAGAAAATAAGACTGAAACTAAGAAAGACAGAAAGTAAATAAAATGAGTAAAGCAGATATTTGTTTTACTGTAGCTTACATGATGTATTTATATATATATATTAAATCTTAATTATCAATGTCATAATTATAACACAATAAATGTTCCAGATTCCTGAAAAGTGATAGTAAATGGAACAAAGACTGAAAACAAAAAAAGAAAGAAATTACAATATCATACTTAGTCATATGAGTTCTTTTACTAAGTTTTAAAACTAACAGTGAATTAGTATTAGTATCACTAAACTTAAAGACTTAGTGCTCTTCGTAATGTGATGTTTGGTTGGTTTGGTTGGTATAGCTTAATATTCACAGTAGCACACTCTAATTTGATGAATGAGAATAAAGCAAAATTTACAGATTTAAAAGATGGATCTGTTGTTCATGAATAATGATCAGATAAAAATCCATAATCATGAAGTTGATCAAAAGAAAACACCAGGTTGTGTTGGAAAAGGTGTCCCCAGGCCCCCAAATAATACTGACTACTGTTACTGCTCTAGATTGCCCACTAAAATTTGACTGTTAGACACTATTGCTGAAGATACCACAGTCATTAGTAACAGGAGATGCAGCAATCAAGTTCATATTAGCCATGAAGCTTCCACCCTTAATGCTAGATTCAATAACATTATAAGGTGTTATACTAGGTATCTGGAGAAAATTTATCATCATTCTAACAGCCACAATAATAGCTAGCTTGGCAAGCTAGACACATGGGTGCCATAGTTGCACAAATGTTTTGGTTGTGATTAAAGACTTTTTGATTGGATATGAGGCCTGCCCCACAAGGACAAATATTAAATGGTATACTAAATCTAGCCAAAAAATAAATCATCACTGCTGAGGTAATAGGTCATAAGGGGTGAACATATTACTATTATTTTCCTAAATGAACATCATATAGAATGCCCTCAAAGTTCACATCTTTGTTATTATAGATTACTATAGCTCTTAAACCTCATCAGAGAAGTTTGTTTGTTTTGTGAAACACATGATATTTAGCATAGAAACTTACAACTCGTAAATATGATGAGAATAATTATCTTCAGTACACTCAATCATAAGTGAGGCATCTTTACCATACCTGTCTCCATAAAATCCAGGACCATCATGGAATAGAATGTGGGAGGAGTGCAAGAGCTAGAGGTTTTGGATGACTGAAGAGAAACAATGTCTTTTGTGTAGAGAAATTTTAATCCAGCAACATGGCTGCTCTGGAAAGGGATCACATCTAAAGACTTTCTAGGTGTATGTGATCGGGCTGGAATGCAGATATGCTCTGGATTGCAGTATGAACTGACTGGAATACACATATACCCTTATTATATACCTTTAATCCTGAATGGTGTAGGTAAGATTACTTTATAGAATGAAGCAGCCATGTTTGAAAATCATGTCTAATTGGAGGGCAAACAAAGTGATGAATCAGAGAAAGATTTGATAGAATGAGTCAGAAATAGGATACACCCAACACTCAGAAGAACAGAACAGGAAAGATAGGCTACTTAAGAGCAGTTAGGGAGAGGGTAGAGGTTTTTTTTTTGTTTTGTTTTGTTTTGGTTTTTTTTTGGTTTTGGTTTTTCGAGACAGGGTTTCTCTGTGTAACAGCCTAGCTGTCCTGGACTCACTTTGTAGACCAGGCTGGCCTTGAACTCACAGAGATTTGTCTGACTCTGCCTCCTGAGTGCTGGGATTAAAGGTATGCACCATCACGCCTGGCTTACTGGGCCAGTTTTACAGAGACAGGTAAAGACAGAATGAGACAGAAAATGATAAGGAGCCAGAAGATTAAAACATATTGACAGAAATAGTTAGTGGTCAGTGAGACCTATTCAGTCAGAAGCCAGCTTCAGATAGTCAACTAGGAGAGTAGTAGTCCTGAATAGCTGAGCTGAACTAGCAAGTGAGAGTTCAGAAAGAAAAAGAAAAGTTTGGATAATGTTTACTCTTTTGTACATAACAAGACCTTTGTACTCATGAATACATAGCATCTGTGCTACCCAGATGAGCCCTGCACAAGATTAAATCAGCCATCGTCCTATCTCCCCTATATAAGGAGATACAGTTGAATGCCTTCTGGGGTAGAGAGAGTCATTCTTCTTCATGGGTATGACCCCAGGTAGATACATATAATTCTGTGCATGGTCCTATATTCACTTTGGATCCTGTGGGTTATTTTTTAATGTATCTTGGGACAAGAAGAATAGGGGATGGATCTAGGCTGAACTAGGAGAAATAATGGAGAGTGATTAAGATAAAAATATATATTGCACAAGTGTGAATTTTTCAAATAATCAATAAAAATATTATAAAAAACTAAAATATTCCATAGTCTAAAAATTCCTCCAGTTTTGTACTAAAAATGTCTACTTGGAGACCAATAAACTGTCATTATTTTCTCCTCTCTCCAGTAAAAACATAATAAGAGGATCACTAAGAAATAACCCATATTGCTTAACTAATATTTCCTATCTTTTAAGCCAGGGAATTTGAAATTAAGTGCTTCTAACATCCCTAAAAAATAATCTTCTAAATGAATGTTATTATCACACTTAAACTAAATGACTTGTCAAATATCCATGATATTTTAGAAAAATTTACTTGAAAAGAAGTGTGTGCCTACCTTCTAACTAGAAAGCTGATGTATAGGTTCTTTTGCTTACATTTGATAACTAATCTTTAAAATAAATTCTTGTTATTTTTAAAATTCCAATATCTGGATATTTGTACAAGAAAAATAGGCAGGACATAATGGCTTCTGGAAAGTGATGGTCATTTTTTTTTTATTTTACCACTTGTCAGTGAACAGAACAAAATCATTTCAAGCTATTCAATTCCATCAAAGACACTGACATGCTTACAATGAAAACCTTGTTCAGAGTGCTGACTGTCAGGCTTGAGAGCAAACAATAGGAAAGGGAAATCAAAAAGCAGTGTAGAGTATGCATAGTAATTTATTCAGGTAATTAGCAAGAAAATTACATTCAACTGAGGAGTGTAATTGTTTTGAGGTCAGTAACTAAAATTTGTAATTAAATACACTTTATTTAGTACATGAGTAATCTTGCTTTTATTCTCTATCTATTTCATATTAGAAAAGTTTTGAGTACATTGAAGTTAAAGCAAAGTATAATTTTCTTCTCTGCTTTGGAGTAAAGTACAAACTGCCTTAAAATTAGCAAACCTAGAGTTTCAGATTTTGTAATCAATTGTCAAATACTGAACAAGCACTTAATACTGGCATATTAAAACTATTTGTGAAAGTATAAATTATTTGCCTTAAGTAAATATTTTAGTTGATTGATGTAACTTAAGTCTTGCAGTATTTTTGCCTAATTTTCTAAATTTGCATTGTAACTTTACTTATATGAAATTTCAGAATTCTGAAGAATAAAAATGTGAAAAAATTGATGTCAATATATCATAGATATATTCCATTCACTAATTTTAAAACATGCACTGTGTTTATTTTTAAAAACTGTCTCATAAACACTTGTTATTAAATACAAGAAAACACAATATATATTTTCAGTCTTTCTGTTCTAACAATTAAGGGTCATTATTAAACCATATCATTTTTTTTACATAACTTTAAATCATCTTGCCTGATTAAACTTATTCAAATCTCAGAGGGCAAAAGAAAACTCAGACTGTCCTAATTGTAGTGATTATAAAGGAAACATATTAGATAGCCAAACAAGATCAGATTGTAAGAATGTAAGTAGATATTTTTCTAATAATCACGTAAACATAAAAGTCTGTACTCTAAAATACAGAAATTTTAAAAAGAAGTTCTGTTTTGGGGTTTAGCCCTGAGGACACTAAAGTGCAACTTTGTCCATTGATCCAGAACCCAGGTACATCTGACACCAGCAGCCTTGTTGCTAAGATGCCAGCCAAGTTCAAACCCAAGGAGATAAAAGTGATGTATCTTAGGAACACCTGAAACTTGGCCTTGTCTCCAATGTTAGTACTCTGGTTAGACTCCAGAAGATTTGGTAATGGCATTACCAAGACAACTTGTGATTGGAAAGATCTGAAGAACACAGTGAAACTGGGCAGTCAGAAGTGATGGACAGGGTTTGAAATGGTTCTTTCTGCTTTGCCATTATCCCCAGAGCCCTCGGGGAGTCACCAAGAGACAGAAACAAAACTAAAAACATTAACAATGATGGAGGATAACTTTTGGTGATATTGTTAACATTGCCCAGCAGATGCAGTACTGGTCTATAGCCGCAGAACTTTCTGTAATTCTTAAGAAATCCATGAGTATTGCACAGTGTGTGGACTGTAATGTCGATTGTTGTTATCCTAATGATATGATAAATGAGAACAGTGATGTAGAGGGTTGCCTTTTAGCTAATATGCCACAAGAAAAAAATGTTTCAAAAAAGATCATGTTACAATAAAAATAAATACAATAAGTAAATAAATAAATATCATTACTGTTTTTAAGTTGGACAGTAAACTGCCCAAAACAGTATCTTGTGTGCTTTTGGTCAACAAATGCACATTAAGATGTAATAGAAATAGCAGAAATAGCAGTACTAAATATATTCTTGCTTTTAGTGTTTAGAATTTCGTGTGGAGGATGTGAGGGCGATCTGGCTGCGACATCTGTCACCCCATTGATCGCCAGGGTTGATTCAGTTGATCTGGCTGGCTAGGCGCGTGTCCCTTTCCTCCCTCACTGCTCCATGTGCGTCCCTCCCTCACCGCTCCATGTGAGTCCCTCCCAAAGCTGCGCTCAGTCGAAGAGGACGACCTTCCCTGAATAGAGGAGGACCGGTCTTCGGTCAAGGGTATAGGAGTAGCTGCGCTACCCTGCTAGAGCCTCCAAACAAGAATTTCATGTGGAAGAAACAAAAAAAAAATTATTCTGATTTCATACACATTTATGTGAGGTTTCAAACTATATCGGAATTTAATATGTTTAATTCAATATGTGTGCTTTTTAATTTTTTTATAATATTTCCCTTACAATACTTCATTGTGCCACAAACTTTACTAAAAATCAATAGTGTACAATGTCATTAAAGATATCAAAAATCAGTATTGGTAAATGTATACGCAATTTCATATTTGTTACTTAGGATCATGAAGAAAATCTTGTGGAAGAACAATGGCCTGGTGTACAGCATAATGCAATACTGTTAAGTAAAGATTATTTCTAGCATGAAATATCAGAGGCAAATTTTAGTGTAACTACATTTGGCAGATGCAAAGGTGAGAAATTATGCTGCAACATAAGAACAGGTCAGTGTATAAATTATTTGAAGGACTGTAATTTCAAAATAAAGGTCATATGACAAGAAAAATAGAGACATTTAGAAGACAAAACCCTTTCTTTAGCATTACACGTATGTACCTTAACAATTGGGGGTGCAGTGAACAAAATACAGTCATTATTTAATGTAAAGAGCATGTCCTGAAACTGTGGGTAGAGCTACTAAAAGCCACAGTGAAATAATGATTGTTTTAAATATTTATTTATTACTTCAGGTTACATCTCCATCACAGTGTCCTCTTTCCACCTCCCACCCCCTACCCCCTATCCCTTCCATCACACCCCTCTGGAGTTGAGTTTCCCTACATAACAGTCCCCTGCCCCATTTCAGCAGTCATATGAGGGCCAAGAGCCTCCTCATACACTGGGGGACTACAAGGCAGCACCACTAGGGCAAAGTGTCTCACTGACAGGAAAAAAAAAAAAGTCTATGTTCATGTTCCCTTTGTTGCATTAGTTGTGGTATAGTTATCCTGTGCTATATGGCTAAAAGCATTCTTCTGAGTCTGGGTTAGTTCAGTCAGGATGAGTTTCTCTAGTTTTATTTGGCTACAAATTGCATGATTTCCTTGTTTCTGATAGCTTAGTAGTATTCCATTGTGTAGATGTACCACAGTTTTTTAATCCATTTTTCGGTTGAGGGACATCTGGGTTATTTCCAGTTTCTAGCTATTACAAATAAGGTTGCTATGAGCACAGATGAGGAAACTTCCTTGTGATTCAGTGAGGAATCATTTGGATGTATACCCAGAAGTGGTATGGCTGGGTCCCAAGGCAGAGCTATTCCGAGTTTTCTAAGATATCGCCAGACTGACCTCCATAGTGGTTGCACAAGTCTGCACTCCCACCAGCAATGGAGGAGGGTTCCGCTTTCTCCACACCCTCACCAGCATGTGCTGTCATTTGAGCTTTTGATCTTAGCCATTCTGACAGGTGTGAGATGGAATCTCAGAGTCCTCTTGAGTTGCATTTCTCTGATGATTAAGGATGCTGAGCATTTCTTCAAGTGTCTCTCAGCCATTAGGGATTCCTCCTTTGAGAATTCTCTATTTAGTTCTGTTCCCCTCCCCCTTTTTTATTGGATTATTTGGTTTCTTGGCATTTAATTTCTTAAGTTCTTTGTAAATTATGGATATTAACCCTCTGTCAAATGTGGGGCTGGTGAAGATTTTTTTCCCAATCTGTAGGCTGCCGTTTTGTTTGAATGACAGTGTCTTTTGCTTTACAGAAGCTTCTCAGTTTCATGAGGACCCATATATGTCTTGTTGGTCTTAGATCCTGAGTTGTTGATGTTCTGTTCAGGAAGTTGTCACCTGTGCCAATGAGTTCGAGGGTTTTTCCCACTTTTTCTTCTAGTAGATTTAGTGTGTCTGGCCTTATGTTTAGGTCTTTGATCCACTTGGACTTAAGTTTTGTACAAGGTGATAAGTATGGGTCTAATTACATTCTTTTACATATGGACATCCAGTTGGACCAGCACCATTTGATGAGGATGCTGTCCTTTTTCCATTGTACAGTTTTTGCTTCTTTTTCAAAAATTAAGTGACCATAGGTGTGTGGGTTCATTTCTGGGTCTTCAATTCGATTCCAGTGATCCACTGGTCTGTTTCTTTCTTTCTTTTCTTTTTTCTTGTCATCTAGCTATTTTATTTTTATTTTATTTTTACATTTATTTTATTATTTCTTCAGGTTACATCTTCATCATAGTGTCATCTTTCCACCCTTCCCAGTCCTGCCCTCCCACCCTCTGCCCCTTGTCTATTTCTATACCAGATCCATGCTGTGTTTTTTTTTTAGAACTTATACCCTTTCATGTATATGAATATATTTAGACATTTAAAACATTTTCTATTTTAACATATTATGTGGTGTAGATATATATATATATTATATATGTATTGCACATGGCAAATAAGACTGTATTAAAACTTCAAACTAACTGACCAGGAATATGCCTGTACACCTATTAACTAAAGTTCAAGTAAAAAATAATTATGCCATGAAAAATACTTATGAAAGAAAAAGTAGTGTGAGAGAGAAATGGAAATCAGGCAAAAAAATGAGATTATTGTTGACTTCTATTCCTAAAATAATTTTAACATAGTATTCCATGTGAATATTTAACTGAAAATATTGATGTAAAATTTCAAAAACATATAAATCGGGAAATGAGTGAATTTATGTAAACATTTAACAAACATATCTATCCAAAGGAGAGGCTACCTATTTGAATTCTTGAGATAAACATTCATTCTTAAATTACAAGAAATAAAATATTTGTATGTAAATAGAATCAAAAGAGGAGTGAGAAATTACTTTGCTCATATTCCTAATGATAAAATAGATAATATTAGGAAAAATGGGGGTAATTTGCTTTTATGGATAGCTAAAAATTAGATAAAATGGCAGTTATGTTGTGTTCCTGATATGATCTCTTTGTCCATCCACTTCCATTGTCTAGTTTATCTCCCCTATTTAGGAGGGTTCAAGCCTCATCTCTTGAGCCCTTCTTCCTACATAAGTTTCATTGGGTCTGTGGACTGTTGCATGGTTATTATCCACTACGTATTGGCTCACTGCATGTATGAAGTTAATGGGCTGCCTAGTCCTTAAGTGGTTCCCCTAACAACTGAAATAGGGTCTATCTCAGACTTAGATGCTGTTGCCTCCCTCTGGAGCTCATTTTTCCTAGCAGAGTTGCCTTATCTTCCCTCAGTGGAAGAGGAGGCACTTACTCCTGATGTGAATCCGATTACCAAATTCGCTGCTACCAGCTGACAAGGTCATTCCATGCTCATCTTGTAATGTGATAATCAGTTTCCTACACTAATTTTCTTTTTTGTTTGAAAGCTATAGTATGATTTCAAAATTCTTCATTTGACACTAATAATCATGTTTTGATAATGAAGTTTTTCTCAGTAATTAGTCAACAGGAAATCATAACTATATTCAAAGTACTTTGTCAGTCAAGCAAATACAGATCAAAAGTAAACATACCTCTTATTGTGAGTTAAAATATCAGAATTCCATATTATTTAAAGGTTTCTATCATCTATTTATGTATTATCTACATATCTATTCATCATCTACTTATCTTTTATGTTTGTACATGTTTATATCTATGTGATTTTTCACAAATTTTACATATAGAGACCAGAAGAGGGAATAAATTGCTCATAGGTGAATCTAGAGGATTTTGGAAGTACTTAACCCATTGTTTAGCTGCTTGGTGTGATCTAATCTCTAGTATTCATGATGGAACACAATTCATTTCCTCTCCCAATTGCTGCATATTTTTGAAGAATAAGAACGTAACAAGTTTGATGTCTTCCATAAAATAATAATCATCCAAATTTAGCAAAAAGCAACCTTCATTTTATTCATTAAGCTATCTCTGAGTCCTTCGTGTATTTATTTTGGCACAGGAATGTACCCATTCTTATAACCATAACACTTCAGAAGATATGCTTTTCTAGTAATATTGTCAGCAGTTTATCTACTGATATATATATATATATATATAAAGTACAATTAAAGTACACTAAATAATATGCCAAGGTAATGAGAAAAAGAACAATCACCTTCTATTTACACAAATATATTTATATATGGGTACTCAATATCCATAATTATTATGAGTATTTGATTCTAGAATTAGTGTAGCAATCACTGAAACTCTAAATACTTTATTTTAATCAAATCAAACATTATTATGATCACAATAGAAAATTTCAGCTGTTCTTTTCATGGTGGGTTGACTCAGAGTTATCTGCAGATGTTTCAGGTCTAGTAATTTAAAGTCTAGCCATCAAGAATACTGATTTATGGATTTCCTTTTCTGTATTTCTAATAAATCAGGCTTGAAAACTCAAAGAATGTACTGTCTCCCAAGAAAATCTAGCAAATTATCAAGACGAGTCCAAAAATATGCTGGAGATATATATCGTTTTTAGCTGAAATGACATTTTCACATAAATATTCTTACTTTCTTCAGATAAGATATATAGTTCATTAGTATGTCCCATGATACATAGAAAATATAACATAACCTTGACATTACTGTCCATCTCTCCTGATTTGGGTGATAAATTCCCCAAGCAAATTGTTATCTGCTATTAAAGCATAAGCAAGCACAAGACAAATACTAAGAAGCAGTTCACGGGTAGATGTCACCCAATGTCTGAATGCTTCATTGGAAACATTACTTTCATTTCAACAACTAAATGCATGTCTCACAGTATCATGAACTCAGTGACATCATTTTTTTCAAATAGTTGTAGCTGAATTTTGGAATAATATTTATTAAGTAAACAATATATTAATGTGTTAGGTGCTAAAGAATTTGAAGAAGAAAGGATAAGATTTCAACAATTCCTAATATACAAATATGACTCTATTGTTCCAGTTTCCTGTACTGTTAATGTTAAATTTATTTTCTGCTCAGTGTTCTTTGCAATCGATATTTCCCCCCCTGTGTAGCCCATAGTGTTTCTATTATGTTTCATGTCTCATAGTTATTAAGACACTTGACATAATTTTATTCACTTTTTCTTGTGCTCATGCCTTTTATAACTGAGTTCTCTGCAAAATAAAAGTAATGATTTCTGCAAGTACCCAAATTTTCTTCAAGAAGTATTGATTTGTTTTGATATCTCTCAAAATATTGCTAATATCTTTGGACAGAGTTTTCTTGTACTTTATTCTTCAGAATAGTCTTTGGAAGGAACATTTCTGTGCCCTCAGAGGGATAAGAATTAAAGATTATCACAGTCAGGTAGAGTATCAAAAGCAAAAGAGTCTAGTACCCATTTGCTGTGTCCATTTTTTTTTAGTTTTCATTTAATATAGTGGTTAAAGCTGTAAATATATTGTTTTAGAGACAATCTATGACTTCTTTGCTTTTAATGTTAGAAATAGAAGGAATGTGTCAGAATTTATTAGAACTCCAACTGAACAAAAAGTGAAGAAAATGTCCTTTAACCCTATATTTACTTAAAATGAATATGCCTTAGTATTAAACAGTTACTCCCTCTTGTTTACTTCTTTGTGCTTGTTATTCTCTTAGAACTCCTCACTGAAGTATAACACTTCACTTACATATTCTATGTTTTCCTTTATATACACATATACCTTGTTGAAAGGCGTCTCCTAAATATTCATAAAATAAGTCTATACTTGAAGTCTTTATACATATTATGATTGAAGATGTTTGCAAGTTACATTTTCTGTAAGTGGAAAGAAAGCCTAACAAGTGGGTAACAAAGTTTTCAATGTTTAAGACAATAAACATGCCTTATGAAATGGAACTTGGGAACAGGGAAACTCATAAATATTAAAAGCAGAGCAGCATTCCATGGTCAAATCCTAACTACATCCTCTCTGAGGAGTTAAACCCAAAGCAAAAACTTATAAAAAGAACATCAAAGACAGCGGTTTTTGAACAATTAACAGGCTAATGACAGAATTATATAGGCATAAATTTAAAAAGAATCAAAAGTAGAGTGAAGAATTGGAGCAAAACAGAAAGACCTGTGAAAAATTAATTCCCAGGACAAGAATGTTTAAACATGATAATAGTATTAGGCAGGCAAAGAGAAATGTGTGTCATCCAGGACAAGAAAAGAAATATGCAAATATAATCTTCACTTAAGGGTCTGCATGTTAACAAGCACAGCCTAGCAGCTAATTGGTCTTCAATATCCAGACTCTTGTTCCCTGCTGCAGAAGTAATGAAGTAATGACCTATATTGCACTGTTTTACTGAGATGTAAATATGTAAATGGACAGATGTGAGATAATTGTATTAGAACAGGTAAAACCCTAAATATTCTGAAGAATGGATGAGTGGGTTTAGGTTCTAATCCTATTGGCTTAAGAAGTTAAAGATCCTCTTGTTTTAATCTTATCCATATCACCTACACTACCACTACTTTGAAAATAGGAAATACAAAATGTTTAAATTATTTTCAATAAATTCATCTCCATACAGGAAGAAATAAAAGAAACAAAGAGTTAAGGGTATATATTTCAGCCATATGTAACACCAACACATATGAAGGAGAAACTGTCATCCATTTAACTCAAGCTAGCAAAATGTATACTGTAAATTTCCATTGAGAGAAAATAAATGAAGTGAACATCTACCTAGTTAAGTAGAAACATATTATTTAGTCTTTGGTATTTGTCAAATATTTGGTAAATATTTGGAATCAAGCCAACACAGATGTCTTTTTTCAGGGTGTTATGTTTGTTAGAAGAGAAGAGAAAATCAAGAATCACAACAATGGATATATGTTACATCAATAAAGATATTAAGGGCTATGAACAAAATTAATGAATACTTCAATTACATTGGAACTTCTGGGAATAGAAAATATTTGTGAATTTAAAAAGAAATGTGAGTGATGGCCCTATGGAAAAAAATGGATTTTGCTGAGAACTTGAGTATTTGTATATTTGAGTACTGAAAATTCGAAGTAGAGACAAGAACTACTACATAGGTCTGAATTTCAAAATGTTCCTGGCATGCCTCAGAAAGAGTTGAATCCAGGGTGGCTATGTGAACAGGATGAACAATGAGGTGGGAAATTAGGAGAAAATGATGCCTTAGGAGTTGTGACATTGACTTCATTTAAAGAGAGTTTCTCAAACTTGATACTATTAAAATGGATCATTCTCTTTGTGAAGAAGTTGTTCTGTGTAGATGATCAGCTTCTTTCTCTCCTAAATACTACTGATTAGCTGCTAGTAGAATAATCCTGCCTTTGGAGCTATATTCATATTTATCATGTACATGTCCATATCTCTCCAAGTAAAATGATAACAAAATAAGAATGTATAAGATCTAGTGGAACATTGTAAGCACATTCCTCATCT
>CAJQZJ010018033.1:8287757-8379856 GCA_907164525.1 Lophiomys imhausi
CTTCCTGCTGATTTGGGACGTAGTAAACCTGTTTGGGGCCCAAATAACAATGGAAAAATGGTTAAAAATGTTAATAGAATCATTTGATGTTCAGTCCTTTTGTGCTCAGCTATTTAGATGTCCTAAGAAGTTCATAGGCAGAAGCTGATCTTCAGAGCTTTACTGAAGATCTGGCTGGAGTAGTCTGTGGAGCTGAACGATCTTAGCAATTTTGAGTTGTTGTGGTTGTAGACTTTTAAGGAAACTGCTATTGAAGAAGTCTGCAAGGCTGGATCATCTGGGCCACTCGTCTTCTTTGGTGTCTGATCTGTTTTCTGCTGAGGTTTCCGTTGTCCTGTTGTCCCTGGATTCCTTGAATGGATGCTTTAAATCTCCTGGAAAAATAAGAACAGAGCCCTGCCCTAATCCTAACTCTGGGACAATTACCTTTTTTTTGGGGGGGGGTCAGGTAATATTTTTCATGGAGCAAATTTGGTTTTTTTGATAATATGTAAAGTATTACCTTTCAATCTGGATTAAAGAAGAAATTATTTTGATATTTTGGAGCTAAACAAACCTTTAGTGTATATATTTTGAGATCTCAAAGGACAATTTGTTTGAATTGCAGCCTGCCTTTTGTAAGTAGCTTTTAAACTTAAATCTTTCCAAATCCTATGTGCCTGTGTCTGCATTCTGTTTTGGGATCAAAGACATGTGGTTCCCAACTGATGGGATTAAAGATGTGCTCCTCCACTCCTGGATCAAAGTTTTTCTCTGTTTAGAGCTTGTTTTGTATCAGGTGGCCTTGAGCTCTGAGATCTGCCTGTTTCTGTCTCTAGTGTGTTGGGATTAAGGGTGTATTCTTCCCCAATGATGGGACTAAGGGTGTGCACCATCACCACCCTGTTTCTTGTAACTCTAGAATTTATAAGACAACTAACTCTATAGTGATCCTCCTGTCTCTGCTGGAGGTAACGGCATGGGCTAACACCATGCATATTTTACCTTAGCTCTAAGTTTTTTCAACTCTTGGAGGTTTGTAAAACCAGGTTGAACAGCTGTCACCTTTAATTTATTTACAGTATTTTAAACCTGTTACCTGCTTTTTAATGCCAAACCATGGAAATAGCCTATACCTCTACAAAAAAAAAAAAAAAAAAAAAACTTTTAAGCTGCTATCAAGTTTGTGTAATCTCTGTAGCCACCTGCAGTCTAACATTCTAATCTGAAATTAAGGCCATTTTCCTTTCATTCCAGTAAGGTAAATTATAGTTTGAAAATTTTATATTGTATTTTTATTATATTTTTAAGCTTACTAACTCTTTTCTTAAAAAAAGTATTATTTATTTCTAGAACATAGTTTCCTCCTTCCTCGCCTCTTGGCCCCACCCTTCCTCTCCTTCCCTCCCTCTCTCCTTCCCTCCCTCCCTCCCTCCCTCCTTGTTCCTCTACTTGGTACTCTCCTTCTCCTCAGATGAGGTGGGTCCTCACCTATCATACTCCCTCAGATCTTGCTTAATGTGAGGCCCAAGAGCTTCCACTCGCACTGGAGCTTGATAAGGCACACCATCTAGGGTGTGGGGTTCCACTAACCTGAACAGATACCATGACTCACTGGTGGGTAGAATTTTTCCTAGGATAGATATGCTAGGTTCCTATCTATTTGGGTGTGTGGGTTGTAGGATAGTTATCCTCTGATGTATGGTTAATATCCATTTGTAAGGGAATACATACCATGTCTATCTTTCTGGGACTGCGTCAACTCACTTAGGATGAGCTTTTCTAGTTCCATCCATTTGGTTTTGAATTGCATGATTTCCTCATTTCTGATAGCTGTGTAGTATTCCATTGTGTAAATGTACCACAGTTTTTTTTATCCATTCTTCAGTTGATGGACATCTGGGTTGTTTCCAGTTTCTGGCTATTACAAATAAAGCTGCTATGAACATTGTCTTTTGGATATATTCCCAAGAGGGGTATGGCTGGGTCTTGAGGTAGATCTTACAACCAACAGACCAAAAGGAATAGGAACATGGACTTTGTTACCTGTTAGAGAGACACTTCACTCTGCTGGAACTGCCCTGTAGGCCCGTAGTGCAAGAGAAGTTCTTAGTCATCATGTTTCTGATAAACTGAGGGTGGCTGATATGTAGGGGCACCCAACACAGGATGCATGGAATTAGTGAGAGAGGGAGGAAAGTGTAGGAGGATGGAACCAGAAGGGGTGGAGGGAGGGGGCTGTGATGGAGATGTAACTTGAATTAATAAAAGTTAAATTAAAAAATGAAAATAAAAATAAAACAAGAATCAATTCTCTTTTGGCAAACATATAATATGTGTCACTGTTTTTTATTTTTTGTCATGTTCCTCATAGTGATTTCTTAAGTTAGTTTAACCAGAAAGTTTCCACAATAAAGGGTTAAAACTACCCAGATTTTAGAGCTCTTTTAAATCATTGCTCCCACTCATGTATTAAGTAGAAAGACAGATAGATGATAGACAGATGGTTGATTGATAAGTAGATGCATGGATGGATAGATAGATAGATAGATGAAAGATTAGATGGATGGATAGATAAATACAAGGTAATAGACCTAAAGTGATGGGAAATTATGATGAATACTTATTTATCCAGAAACTTGCCTCAAAGGTTGTCAATAAAACAACAACCCAGGCTGATTACTATTATAGATAGTAAAAGACCTAAAGTAACTAATTAAACCACTGCAAATGAACTTCCAGAAAGTTTGCAAACTAGCCATATAGCTGGTTACATTCTTGCAGTCCTAGTGAAGATGGGTAAAAATGAGTTTGTGGCCAGACTGAGTAACATAGGACACTCTCACCAAGTAAAAATTACTAATGTTTCATGTTGAATCATTGTATAGGGATTTTACATTTACATTAATGTTAGAAATGAAAATTATTTTCTTCATTCAACATACTTAATAAGCTGTGTATTTACTACATAAACTTTTTTATGCATTGCATTTGTAATGTTCAGTATACTTTCAAACTATTCTGATTAGCTTGAAATACCAAAGGATACAAAATTAGGTAGTGCTGACATTGAGCCTTTCTTGCCAAAGTATTATCTTAATTTTCTAGCACATTAATTTCCAATATAATTGCTGAATTAAGTCAGGAGTACAGGCTTGTTTTTCACCTCGGAGTGTGTTTTAAGGCTTCTTTCTTATTTTATTATATAATAATATATAGATATTATACATGTATGTATTATTATATAAAATCATGTTTTATTATATAATATATAAGTAATTATATAATAAGTAATTATATAATATATAGAGAGAGTCAGACTGCAAAATGAAACTGACAATTTACAAATATTATTTTTCAAGTTACTTAATGTTTTGAAATAGATTGTCTTAAATGTAGTACATTTTTTATTAATTAAGATTCTATACATTTGAAGCATATATTTGTTAGTAAAAGTGGATTCATAGCATTGTTGAGAAATAATAATATTATGAAAAGAAAAGTGGGTACAAACCTTAAAACATAGTAATTAATTCAGACCCAATTTGGAGTGATCACTCCCCAACAGAACTCAGAAAATTGTTTGCCACATAGCCAAGCAGAATACCATCTATCTTCAACCTCAACCCTGCATTATCCAGTGCTGAATGTCAGAAGATGTTGAGTTTCCTATGTCATTGTTTGGTTAAATATTTGTCATTTTCAGATATATGCTCTGTATAGAGCTTATATTATCTACATTTTTTATCTTGTATCTAGTTAGTTTCCTAAATAACAATAAACTGTAAATTCAACTTAATTTTATTAAACTGGGAACAATTTATACCACAGGATAAAGCATCAACCACATGATTTAGTATTGTATATAAACAGTTTGAAATTTATTGATAGTTGACTTGATATTTCTGTTTTCTTGGGTGAATGTTGCATCTTATTTCCCAGTAAAATCTCTATTTGTCAATTCTTTCCATAAAATCTCATCAGTTACAGACAGCTAAAAAGATGAGATGTAGACTTGGCTGTGCAAACTGGACAACTATGTGTATTTTAATAATCCAAAGTGATCAAGCATTTAACAATATAAATTACAATTAAAATTGTTATAACCTGCATCTGTAATACTATTAGATATGTTTTAAAATATTACAATATTCATTGAGTTCAACACCTAAACCTATGTTAGATGCTATACTATAATTAGTTATAAGTCCAAAATATTAAATTAAAATTTACTAAGCTAGATAATAAAGTATATATTAAAAATTGTGTGCTATATAAAAGAAATTTTAATATATATTTTATCAAAATTTAGTAATTTTAAGATTTAAATAAATGTAATTGGGAAAATTTTAAAATTTGACAATAAACAGATGGAAGTTTATGACTGCAAATGAGTTTCTTCTATAGGAGATTATAGGTTTTCTTACTGCATTGCATCATTTATTAGCTACAAGAGTTCTAGAGCCTTTGAAGACAATGTGGTTCACTTTATTGCCCAATATACTGAAATGAAATGAAGTTATTTATGCAAGGCATCCATCAGTGCACCAGTGCACTCATGAATTAATTGGAATCCATAAATTGTACTAACTTACACATGATTTCCTATCCAGACTTCTATCTTTTTTTAGTAAAACATCCCTCTTAAATTCTCTATGGATCTGTGAGTTGTGTTTACATAAAATAAATTTTGTGAAAGCAAGACATAAGAATGGCAGACTCTTTTTTTTTGGTGGGGGAGGGGCTAGGTAATACTTCTCCTGAAGCAAATTTAGCCTTCTGACAACATACAAAGCGTTATCTTTCAATCCGGGTTAAAGAAGAAATCATTCTGTAACCTTGGAGCTAAACCAGCTCCAGTGTATATATTTTGAGATCCCAAAGGACAATCTGCCTGCATCGAGAAGGCCTTTTGTAAGTAGCCTCCAAACCTAGGTCCCTCCAAATCCCATGTGTGTGTCTCTGAACTCTAATTATTGGGATCAGAGACCTGTGGTTCCCATCTGAAGGGATCAAAGATGTGTTCCACCACTCCTGGATCAAAGTCTTTCTGTAACCGAAATTTTAAATTATTATTTAACACTTATTTATTTATTACTAAATTCACTTATAACAAACACCAACAATTTCTTAACTATTAATCCTATAAATTCCTACAACCTCTTTAACCTATCCACTAAACCTATTGATAATTATACCAACTACTTTCATAACCTTTTAGAATGATACAGTCTCTGGGGCAGGTCCTCAGTAGTCAGGAACACAGTCTTTGTTGTAGATTCTTTAACGCACTTAGCAGTCCTTTTTCTGGATCTCTCAGATGCAGGTTGTCAGAGTAAATTGGTTATTGCAGTCTCACCTTAAATAAGGCTTCATGCTTTCTTCTCTGTGGGAGACCCCAGCCGTCTGCAGGCCAACTTACTTCTTTTGAATCAGGAACTCAGCTGCTCTGTCTCAGTCCTTAAAGCCAGGCACAATTTCTTTTAGGCCACTGTTTGGACAGATCAAACCCCTCTAGGCAAAAGCTGAGCCACAGGGTTTAGTCCTTGGCCTTTTGGTGTCTTGCTCAAGCTTTCTTTGCTCACCAGCTTCTTTCTGCTTCAGGGAAATCTGGCCATCAAATGATGTCCAGCACTTTATTCAGCAGGACTCTTGGAGCTCTCTAGCATCAGGGGCTTCTTCTTCTTTTGGGCTCCATGCACTGTCCTTAAATAGGAGGAACTCTGTTTCAGCTTAATTTGGGCTCCGCCCACTTAGCAGCTGAAAACAATGTCAGGACAGATACTTTGTTTCTTCAAGTCTATTGAGTCTTTCCTGTTTTTCCTGACTTCAATCTTGTTTTTCAGTCTATTAAGTCTTTCCTGTTTTTCCTGACTTCATGCTGATAATGGTCTTCAGGCCCCGAATTAAGAGACAGTATCAGAAACTCCTATATATTTTCTAAATCTAATTTATCTAACCCATACATCTTTCTCTATTTAGAGTTTGCCCTGCATCAGGCTGACCCTGGGCTCCGAGATCTGCCCGTTTCTGTCTCCAATGTGCTGGGACCAAGGGTGTATTCTTCTTGAATGGTGGGACCAAGAGTGTGCACCCTCACCACCCCGCTCCGTATGACTCCAGAATACATAAGACCACCTCAAGTTATTAAGAGACAAGCAACATTTGCTTATCTAAATACAAGAGATGGATAGGGCATCTTCAAAAACCCCAAGAGATCTGCAGAATATGGCATTCAAAGATGTTATCTTAAATTAAGATTTTCTTTTTTTTGATATCGAGACATATCAGCTTCTGACAGCACCCCCTATTCTACTCCAAGTTGAAGATAAGCATTGAAGAATCTCCAGTGTGAGATGGTTGAATTAGTGGCAAGCCTATCTCTTGGCATGAAAAAACCCCTTGCTCCAACTGCAGACAGACTGCGGTCCAAAAAGGACAAAACTTGGTAGCAGGGAAGTCGACAGCCTAGCTCTGCCAAGACAGGGTAGGTAAGTCCTTCATAATCCTGGCTCTACAACAAATGTCTGTCAGAGAAACAGGACCCAAAGGCTGAAGACTGATGCAGGAATGTATGGAGAGAAAATGGGATCTGTCCAGGCAGTCACTGGTATGTCATTTCTTAGTTTTGGAAGCTGCAGGCCCTGCACTTCCTATATAAGCAGATATATTTATCCCTCTCAGGTCTCTGAGGTGGTTGAAGAATAGACAGCTAAAGTCTCATAGTTAAATTTTAAGTTGTTTAGGAATCAAGAGAGTGTTATAGATCTAAGAAGATACTCTTAAAATTGTGTTGCAAGTTAGTATGAATGTTGAGTCAGATGTAGACCTTTAAACTCATGGAGATGGTTAGATAGTAGAATGTTAAAGTCAGGGGCCAAATATGTATAAACTGGACATTGGGAAGGTATACTGGGCCATTTAACTCTCATAAATGTGGCATATTTATATCTGTTGTTTTGTATAGTATTTACTGTTATAAGAGAAGGAACCATCTGTTGGACTGAAAGGGGAAACTGCTGGGGGGAAGAGGGTGGAAGGGCGGGATAGGAAGGGGGAATAGGGAAGGGTTTGTGACTGAGATGTAACTTGAAGAAAAAAAAATAAAGTAAAAAAAAAAGAATTGCAGACTCATTTCTTAGTAGAACAACCATCTCTTTATTCTTTGTCACATTTTTCAATAAATTTTTATAAGTTAATACATACTTTTTCAGTGTTTAAAGCATCCGATTTCAGTATTTACCTGACACTATTATTTTTGCTTTATTTCATTATTTTAGTTCATTTTTGTTTTACTTCTTTCAAGGAATGAGCTTGATATATTTTTTATTTTAAGAATCCATAGAACTCACAACTCTGTTTTGTTCTTTAGCACTATAATTCTTTAATTTAATTTATTTTCCTTTTTACTTTCCCTCCCTTCTTTTTTTGTTTCATTTGATAGTGCTAGGAATCAAATAAAGGACCTTGCACATGCTAGGTAGACTTTCAACCTCTAATCTTCATCTCCAAATTTTAATTGTTTTCTTTTATTTCAAATTATGAATTTATGGTTAAATTTTCAGATTTTCATTTATTCAACAAGTTTCCTTTGATTTCATACGTAACAGTACAGAAAATCTTAATTCTTCTGCATTCCTTTGTGTGTTTACATTTCTGTTGAAGACAATGAAACTATTTTCAGTTTTCCAGTTCACCCAGTATTGACATTTAATATTCATCAGTTAATTTTTACTTTAATGCAAATTTTATTAAAGCTCATTCCTTGTTTAAAATTTTCAGAACTTGTCATAACTCATACCAAGAAAGTTCCTACTTGTTTTTGTATTGAAAGTTATATGCATATAAATTTTTATTAATAAAAGCAAACATTAATTACTTTCATTTTATCTCATGTTATTTTAATTAAAAAATAAAATTATTATTTTTACCTCCTGCTTTATCTGGAGGAAATATTCTTGGTAAATTTTCCATTGTGTTCCAAAACAATTTCACGTTATAAAGAAAAAGGACTTTGGAAGCCTTTGTGCAGACAGGTATAAAACACCTTAGCTTGCAAAGCATCTTGCTACAGTTTCCACATAAAACAAAAACGAACTATATACTACTAGATGAAATGATGCTATAAGACTTTTTTCTTGAGCATTTGATATTAAAAATTGTTTATATTGAGTTACCTCTACATGGCTATCTGAGAGAGTATTACCCCTATCATGGAAAATTGACCACAGTGTAGAACATATTGCATCTTAATATATTTTCAGTAATAAATGTGTTGCTCTTTACAGTCTTTGGTAAAGTGAATCCTGATATAGGGAGAAAGCTATGTTTCAAATTATTTCTGCAAATTTTTGCAGAAAGAAGTGCTGTTAGAATTTTTTTCTTTTTGTTATCCATTTTATTATCAATATGCTTTTTAAATTATATTGTGAAATTTTTAATAGAACTGCTAGCTTTGTTACTGGATTTATTTATGTCTGCAGTGTGTCACTAAACATTCTGCCACTAAGGATGATGTATGCAGTTTTGATAATGACAGATACAGCAATTATATTTTTATGCTGTATTTTTAATTAGCCCTCTCCAGATGTTTCTCTGTTTAGGATGAGAATGAAAGCTAAAAATTTCTCATCAGTTACTATTTGAATAAACTTAACCTGCAAAACTCCATAGCTCTATGGCTTCCTGACAATGTATTCTGAAGAGCTATTGACTTTTGTAAGCACATGCTGTCCAACTGTGTGAGACATTCTGTTACTGCATGTGACTAGCCAACTGCAGCTCAAGAGTTGTTGTCATATTGCCCTAATTTAATTTTTGGTTTTTATTTGTGTCTATCTCTGTGTACAAGGTCCATAGCAGAATGTGGGATTTCGGGATTCCTTAGATCTTAGGAAATAGTGACCTGCCTGATATGGATACATGGATCAAAGTCCTGTCCTCTTCAGAGAAGCAAATACTTTTAATTTCTGAGGCAAATGTGCATCCCCATAAGCTCAAGATGTTTTGTCTAGAATGTAATATGTTTTCAACCAAAGTAAAACAGAAAAAAAAATGTAATTCAATTCATCATCATTCAAGTAACAATTATGTATGTATGTATGTATGTATGTATGCATGTATGCGTATATGCATGTTATATATTGTTTATTAATAACCATACATTAACTTTACAAGTTAATTCATCTCATAGTGACAATTTAATATCTGTATGTAATGTAATTTAATTTTCTATACATCTTTGTCATAAGAAATTATACCCCTTCTTACTAGTAATTTCCCTAGCACATAATATTCTATTTCTAGTTTCAATTTTTGTCTGTTTTAATTTTGAAATATAAAAGGCAGTGTGATGATTGTTTTACTAAGTCTGACTGATATTTCTTTTATTTATTTATTTATTTATTCATTCATTCATTCATTCATTCATTCATTCATTTTAACAGCACATTCACAGTCCCATCCCTCCTCTTCTCCCAATTCTACCTCACACCCTCTATCCCCATTCCACAGTCCCCTTATTCTCAGAGAAGGGACCCACACACCAACTTGCCTCAGTACTTGATGTGGCATCCAGGACTAACTGTAACTTCTTCCACTGAAGCCAGTCAATGTAGCCGCGCTAGGGGAAATATATCCAACTGTAGGCAACAGAGTAGGTGTCAGGGATAACCCCCACTTCAGTTGATAGAGGACCAACATAAAAACCAAACAGTCCCTCTTCTCCATGAGTGTAGGGGACCTAGGATTAGTCCATGCTGCTCTTTGGTTGATGGTTCAATCTCTTTGGGCCCCCAAGAGCCTGGCTTAGATTCCTCTGTTGGTCTTGTTGTGTAGTCTTGTTCCCTTCTTGTGCCTCTGTCCTTCCCCCAACTCTCATATCCTGAACACTCACGATCTTCTCTGACTGATATTTCTTAACACAATGGCCTTCAGTCCTATATGTTTTCTTGAAAAAGGACATGAACAACATACTATTGCCTACATGTGTCATATTTCATTCACTCACTCATCTGTTTAAGTATTCTTATGTTATTTCTGTCACTTGTCATCATTAACAGTGACAAAATAAGCATGAGTATGCAAGCAACAGCACTCTATGATGCCATGAATTATGTGGGATCTTGTCCAGTAGCTATATCCCTGGATTGAGCATAAGTACATAAGGGTCTAGATTTTTGAAGATCATCCATTCTGAAATCCATAATGGTTGCATTACTTTAAGTTCCTACCAAGATGAGGTAATGTATCTATTTCCCTAAACATCATCAACACATGCTCTACTTTTATTTACTTGCTCAAAGATAATCATTGTGAATGAAGTGAATTCAAAGCTAAATGCACTTATACACTTTAATTTTTCTTACCCTCATGGCTAAAGATCTTGGATAATTTAAAAATATATCTATTCATATCTGTAGTACTCAATTGAAATCCTTCTATTCAGTTCAAGTGTCTGCGTATTACATTAATCATTTTGGATTATATAGTTTAAGTTCTTCATCCTCTATATCAATTCACTATTATAAGAATAGATGGCAAAGACATTCTACCATTCTGTAGGCTACCTATTTATTTTCTTTGTTCTTTACTATGGAATATATTTCAGTTTTTTCCAAAAATATTTCAATTATTTTGTTATATTTTGAGTAATTTGAAATCACACTCTGTCCTAACTTTGTCCATGGAAGCATTTCACCTTGTTGTTCTGGAGGTGACATGGTAGTAGGTGATTTCACTTTTAATATGTTTCCTTTTTATCCTCAATATCTTACCATATTGTAATATAAAATAGTCAAACTTCAAATATCCCACATTCTAATGCTCTAAAGCTCAGTGTCTCTGTAAAAACGCAAACTCTCCTAACTCTATGTTCCTATAAATTTAAAAACAATAGTGAAGACTAAGATATAGAAATCAAAGCAACAACAACAACAAAAACCAAAGGCAGCAGTTTACGTCAAATTCCACTTCAATTCCAGGCTTCTTAGAATCACTCTTGGTATAGCAGTATGGCTCTAAAGACTTGACATGACCACTTCTCCAGCTCTGTGGTTTGCAGCACATAGAGCTTGCTTCTAGGATCAGAACTTCTCTAACAACATCTGCTGCTACCCTTGACAGATATTCCCCAATTCTACCATCTCTGACAACCTCAGAATTCTATTGTCTTCACCAATAATGTTTCCTGGCCTCTCTTCAAGAATCCTACCCTGCCCCAAAGTACAGGACCTAAGTTACTCTCCATGGCTCCTATAAACCCATATTTTTTCATCCCTTAAGAATGGGTACCATTCATGGAATCTTTAAGTGTTGCCAAGTTTGTCTGCTGGCTTGATATGTAGTAATATCTCTCTTAGACCACAACGTTTGTGGGTTGACCCTGAAAAAATATTTTCATATTGTAGCAATGACTCACAGAAAGTTTCACCTCAATGGCGTTGAGTTGTTGTTGTTGTTTTTTTAATCATAACAAACCCAGCACACATAGATTCTTAATCCAAAATATCCCTCAAGTGCCTTTGAGAGATTTTATTCACTCTAAAACCTCACAAGTCAGACCTCCCTTTTCTGAATTTCTCTCAGCATTCATATCTTCCCACCTCACACAAAATATGAATTCACTATGGAACACTCAATGGAGCTCCAGCACAAATTTCCAAATGCTTTTATGTTCCTCCTATAAAGCAGTTCAAGCCACAGAAACCACAGGTCAGGTCTTCCTAACAACATACCCACTTCTCTGGTATCAATTTCTGTACTAGTTTAACCTTTGATGCAGTAATAAATACAATGACAAAAAGGAAGTTTGGCAAGGACATGTGTAGCAGGACCCTATACCATAATAGACTCCCACACCTTAACACAACTGACTCCATGTTGGAAAAACGCCATTCAGTTTATACAATGAAGACAGTACCACCAGTCAAAATGAAAACAAAGACCTAATCCATTGACAAATAGTTTTGGGGAAGTCTAAAAATGTAGTAACTTTGTTTTTGGCTTCTGTAGTTCTGCTTCTGGCTAATTGTTCTTGTTACCTGAACTATGTCAACCTAGAACATGGTTTTTGTGCTTAAAATTCACCCTGAGAAAGACCCTGTGCTACACTGGGATCCCAAATACCCAGTGTAGTTGCTGGTTGGCTAATAAAGACTTTCTATTGGCTTAAACCCATGTCTGAGCAGTGTTCTCTGGTGAATGCCCCGCCCCATAACACATGCTTTATTTAGGCTAATCGGGTTACTGTACATCTACTGAGAACAGTAAGGGTAGGAACTCAAATAGAAACTTGAAGCAGAAACTGTGGAAAAATGCTACCTGCTGATGATGACTTACTCCAGGGTCCATTTTTAGATAGCTTACATGTATGGAGCAGAACTAACTACCGAGGGATAGTGCATCACATAGGGAGTTAAGCTCTAAGACATTAATTAACAACCAATACACTTCCTCACATGCCAATCTGATCACAACAATTCCTCAATTGAGACTTAATCACTCGTATGACCCTAGAATATGTCAAATTGAAAATTAAAGCTAACTAGGATACATACACAAGCACAACATTCATTTCAAATTATTCATTCATTACCTATCTACACAAAAAGGATTTTAAGTTATTAGATCTTAAGTTATCCCTGTGAGCCTTGATAAGCACAATGAAATAATAATGGAAACTGAAATCATGTTATAAGGTAACAGCTTATGAAAGTTCCTGTGCCATTGAGGTACTCAATTGGTAAAGACTTTGTTACCAAACCTGATAACCTGAATACAACCCTTGAGACCAACATTATGTAATGTGAAAACTGACTCCAAAAGTTTTCTGTAATCAAAACATACACATGATGAGAGATATGTGCATATGCACATATGTATAAACACATCAAGCAAGTAAGTATATCTAGTATCTTCCTATTTATATGATTTCTCCTTTGACAAAAGGCTATGATCACAGAACTTACTGCTCTTACAATATGAAATATGTTTCATGTGAGACTAGTAGAGTCGATATTTAAGGTATATAGTAGTTGGCTGCTAAGTGGTAATAATTCAAATAATTAAAACTGTCCTTCAGAAAGCTCCTCAGACTATACACAGCATCTAATTTATGATATAATTTCACTACCTTCCAGGATTCAAGAGGCAATAAATCTAACATAGCACCAATTACAATTACTTCTAGTAAATTATTGATAATATTTGTTTTCTTATTTTTGGATCTTATGGTCAGGTGACCTAGCTATCTTAGATTCAAAGGGAAAGATGCTTCAATCAGGAAATAGAAACATTATTCATCAAGCTGAATGACTATCACCCTTCCAGTTTAGCCTTATCCTGTCTCATCTTTGCTTTGTATTTTCCATAGATGATATGTTTCATATTTTTCATACATACAACTGCGTATTTTGATGTGTTAATTCCCATCATTGTTTTTGTAAAGTTAATGCTAGTTTAAAATTTGAAATATATCAAATGTATTTACAATTTATGGTGGTAGTCTAAGATAATCTATTATAATAATGAAATATATAAACAAATAAATCTCAAGTAGTTCATTTGCTAAACAATATAAAATGATATATGTAAAATCTTATGTAATATACATCATTATACGTGTATGTCTATATATACTACATAAAATTTATGTTGAGGGTACCTCTTGAACAATCAATCATTTATTATTTCTTTCATGAAATCTTCAATTTAAATGAGTATTTACTTTTTAGAAATCATTCACTTTTGTTTTTCTTTTTATCTGTATTATATGATATAATTTAAGAACTTGTAGATCAGCAGAAAACACCAGGGAGTCAGTTTTTTCCTTCCATGGTTTCAAGGGGTTAAACTGAGATTCAGTCTGACTTGGTGGTAGGCAATTTTACTCTCAGCAAATTCACTGGACCAAAACAATAACTATTTAAAAATTCATGTGTCTATGAATTGGAGCAGTATCTCACTAATTAACAGTACTTACTACTGTACTTTTTCGAAGACTGATTATTCGTGGGTGGTTGAACACATATCAGTCCATATCTTTTGGATATAAAACCCATATTTGACTTTTGTATAACCACACATATGTGTTCATACACCCAGAGAGACAACTCACAAAAGAAAAATAATTTTGTAATAAAAAAGAACTTATCTCTAGGTATAATTTGTGCATTAAGCTTATTTTAACTCAATTTTCTAAATAAAAAATATTAAATATATGTCTACTATTCAAGTGTATATTTATATTACTGTGTAGAATTAATTAATTAAATTACATTGGGTGACATTTGTAGAAATAATTAATTAAATTATTTACTTGTATTTATATTATATTTAATTGGTCAGTAGGTTATAATTGACCCACCATTATAAATGAGCATACAGACAACACATGGATTTTAACAGGACTTGGCTTGGATTGAGCAATCTTAGCCCATCTAAGCTATCTCTTAATTGTATTACCCAAATATGACCATATATATATATATATATATGTTCTCCATGGAATGATTTTCTTTTCTCTAACCCATGGCATGTGTCCTCCTTCCTGCTCTTTGTTTCTTGTTTTGGAGGCTTCTCTACCCAAACTTCTCTGCTTCAGAAGCCCACTCACCTTAGTCCCTCCTACCTCTGGCTTTGCTCAATTTCAGGCCTCAGCATTTATTCAACCAATCAGAGACAATGTAATTAACAGTCAGCAAGCAGGACTAATTAACATTTAGAATGCATAACATCACTCCATCATTACTGTATTTATATTATAGCAATTTTGTGTATTTACATTTACATATTATACTTCTTCTGAATTTATAATCTTTATTAGTAGTTCTTGTGATTACTCAGAGTACATGTTCTCTTTATTATTGGTGAATTCTGGTTTATTATAGTCCTGAAAATGATGAATCCACTATTTAATCAATCTATATTTTATTATCTCATTGATAACAAACATTTAATACATATGTACTTTAATTATGAGCTAAGATAACAAAGTGGTATGGTTGTTTTTTGTCAACTTGACACCAACCTAGATATCTGAAAAGAAGAAATATTAATATAGAAAATGCCTCCGTAGGATTGGTATATAGAAAATCTTGAGACATTTACATCATTAATGGTTAGTGTGTTTGGGGGAGTCTAACCTACTGTGGTTCATACCACCCCTAGACAAGTGGTCCTGGGAGGTATAAGAAAAGTCTGAGCAAGCCATTGAGATGAATGAATAAACGTCACTCTGTCATGCCTTCTGCTTCAGTTACTGCTTAGAGGCAGTCCTGACTTCCAGCAGTGATGAAATGTGACCTGAAAGCTGAAAGAAAAAATGAAATCTTTCCTCTCCATTTTGTTTTTGGTCATGATCTTTTATCATCACCCTCATAGAAATCTGAACTTCACGCAATGTTTTCAATCCTATCTCTGTTCAGTTTCAAATTCATTTTGCTATTATGGCCTTTGGATTATCATTTCTTTTAAATTATTGCATAAAAAGAAATGTATGCATGTATATATTCCTATATAAACTTACAGAATATATTTAGGTAGAAGTATATGAAATATAACCATACTTAATCATTAACCATTGGCAATGTAATACTGATTTCATTCTAAAACTTTTTGAAAATACCTGTGTAGCAACTATTTCCTTTGTATATGATAAATACTGAAAATTCTACATTTCTTCATAAATACTAGTATCTTTTATTCAAATACATATTATACATTTAATTCATCTCCTATATTCTTGGTTAAAAATTTTTAAGACCATGTTTCACATTAGTTATAATGCTAGTGTTGACTTTTTGTAAAAAGACCAGAATGCTAACAATTATCCTTCATAAAACCAATTTTTAAATTGAGGGATTTTTATGTGATTATGTTAGGCTTATGTAACATAAAGTGGAGATCTAAAAAAGATGTCACTACTAAAACTACTTTTAAAGGTTAGTGATTAAAAATTAATTCAGAACCAAACATATAATAAAACGTAGATATTTCTTTCAATGGTTGATTGTGGTTCATCATATGAATTTACTATAGCCTTTGTTTGGAACACACATCATGACACTTCACTATACAAGCCAGTAAGCCAATCCTCATATCAATAACTGCCTGAAACATATGGCTCAGAGTGAGTCTATGGTGTCTAATGAACAACAGTGATGTTTCTGCGCATGATAGTTTGCTCCTCATACAGAAACTAAGCAAATTGCATAAATCAAAGCCTCAATATGTAAGAGCCAAATTAGTTAGCTCTGTATTATATTTCAGTAGAATATATTCTTTATAAAACTTGATGTTTTGGTTGATTTAAGTTTCATACAATATTTACTAAATTAATTTTAGCTTGTGATTGAAACAGAATGCTGAATGATACCTAAAATGTCCTAAAAGTATTTGTTCCATGTTTTATTATGTTTCAGTGTGAAGACACATTCTCAGAACTGACAAGTATAAACTAAAAAAAAAAAAAAATCTTAGAAACACTGAAGATATTCTACCTTCTGAAATGAAAACTATGCATCTCTTTATTTTGGACAAAATAAATTTAGAAGGATACTTATGAACCTACATAAACATACTGCTTTCATTATATAGTATCAACTTTGTAATAATTGAAAAAATGAAATTATGCATGTGTATGTATACCTGTACATAAGTGTACACAAAGTACTTGTAGAGTCCATGAAAAAAACTATTGTATATCTTGGAACTGGACCCAGCTATGAGCTGTCTGATCTATGTGCTGTGACCTAAAACTTGGATCCTCTGTGAAAACAAACTGTATGGTTTTAATTGCTGAAGACTCTTTGCATATAGTTCTGGCTGGCCTAGAATTTGTCATCCTTGTTCTGCTACTATTGAAGATATGCTTTAGTGCGTGATACTACTCTGACCAGCGTGAGTGCTCTAACTAAATTTCCTTTAAAGAAACTATCAAAATGACAACATTACAGAAATGTCTACTTACATCACACACGTCTGGAAAGTGAGATTAGAATGAGAACAGTGAAAGGATGAGGCCAAGAGATGGCTAAGAAGTTAAAAATTCTTCTAAGAATCCTGATTATCTATTCACCAATACTATGGATGAAGAAAAGAATACCCAAACATGTCCTCTGACCTCCACACACAAGCTGAATGGTATCTCTCTCTCTCTCTCTCTTTCTCTTTCTCCCTCTCTCCCTTTTTCTCCTATAATAAATAATAATTATTTTTGAATGAGTGAGTAAATGTACTGGTCTGCAATCCATATTAAACATTACCCTTGAAATGCTAAGAAACATAATTTTAAAAGGACATGCATATCTCATCCTCTTACTCAATTCTCACAATCATTGTGGAAGAAGGTGCTGAAAGATTGTAAATTCCAGGTTTGGTAAAGGATGACCACGAAGCAGTGCTTACAGAATATACCAGCATACCAGCACAGTTGCATGAACTTATATCAATTGTAGCAGCTTGTGCAGAATGTACCAAGCTCAAAGTAGGCACACTCTCAGAATTGGTTTTCTTTAAGGATTTTGTCTAGGATAAATCAAACATTTTCTAATGAAAGGCCACAAATGCAATATCACAGAGGAGGTACAAATTGAATTTTATGGGTTAAAAAGTAACAAACAATGCAAGAACTTGGTTGAGGAGGGAAAAGAGAATGGATCTTAGTTGGAGAGTAGGGGGAAATTACTAAAATACTTTATACGAAAAAAATCAAAGAATTAATAAATATAACAAAAACAATGGTGGTATTAGTTAAGTAGTTTAGATGATTCAAAAAGTTACCTTTTAAGTGTTTGCCTACAGCTATGGACATATTATGGAGGTCAGTAAGCATTTTGAGTTTTTTGTTTGTTTCTTTGCTTTTATTTATTTATTTATTTATTTATTTATTACTTTTTGGTAACCACAGTTGTTGGTAGTAAAGGTGGGAAGCAAAAACAGCATGGCCGGCAGAATGAAAGCCACCTGCTTCCCACTTAGCAATATGCAATTCGTTAGGGTTGTTGATTAAACACAATGCTTTAAATTTTCTTTTAAGAATGATCTTCCAGTAACAAAATCAGTTGATGATTTATTCAGATCAATGAAATGGTATGTTTATTTTAGCTTTGTGTTATCACATTGTTAATATTATTGTCTTATTGTTAATATCTGTTCATGGGAGAGTCTTACATTTCTAGATTTATAGACTGTTTTATATTCTTTCCATGGCACCTGTATAATCAATAATGTCTAGCTCATTTCACAATTTCAATGATCTCATGTAAAATATTAACTATAGTTAATTAGTGTAGATTATATGTCATAATCTTGAATTTGGAAGTTACTTATCAACTACATGCATAAGAGTTCTTATTGTTCTGATTATATCATTACTTCAACAAGAATAACGTGTGGCATGAAAACTAAGGGGGAGATAAAATTTCTTTTTACTTGTGATACTATAGGCTTGATTGAACATAGAATGTAATGTAATCTGTTAACTTTGTGGTCTGAAGTGTTTAGCTGTTGAGCTGGATTCCTTAGTAGACCAAATTTGTCACTTAAGTATTCTGAGATAATACATGTTTAGAAAAAAAATTAAGATGGCTTAAGTTTCATCCCCTGTAGTTTTAATTCTGCATGTACTAGCCTTAGAAGTAAGAACACAAGTTAAAACAACTTGACAGAAATTCCCTATGTGGCTTGTTTTCCAAAGTCCAGAAAACAAACCCTAAGCTTACCTAGGTCTTGTAACTCAGCAAGGTTTGTGAATGGAAATAACAGTGCCCAGTTACATTCTGCTTCAAAAGGTAAATAAATACAAATGAGATAAAAAGAAAAAAAATAGAAAATATCTCCACTCAAACTAATCAGCTTGTTTTAATGAAGATTGAAATTCTATATTGAAATATATTTTTCACCAACCCCACTTCCCATAATCAATAAATATGACACAATCTGGAAACTTACTATTTCACCTCTTAAAAATCATTTAAATATGTCCATTTACAATCATGGGCCAAAGAGTAGCAGCAATAATCCATCTATAACTTCAAACCGGAGAGTAGCCAAAGGACTCATTTTCTTCTTCCATATATAATTTACAAGAATAATAAGCAAGTAACAGGACTAGAATTCAATTATTTTTTTCCTTGTACTCCATTTCTCTTTATTTTGCCCAAAGCAAACGTAATTAATTAAGATAAAAATAATATGAGATCAGAAGCAATTAAAATAGTATAAATTTTCCTTAATTAAGTCTCTCAACGTGGCAGTTTATAATTTTGATACTTTTATGTGTTTTTTTCAGATAGAGTTGAACAACCTGTAATTTTTTTCCCAAAAGTATTAGCTTTATCTGTGTTTACCTGTAGACCATATTGTTAATATCTGTTCATGGGAGAGTCTTACATTTCTAGATTTATAGACTGTTTTATATTCCTTCCATGGCAACTATAATCAATAATGTCTAACTCATTTCACGATTTCACTTATCTCATATAAAATATTAACTATAGTTAATTAGTGTAGATTATATGTCATAATCTTGAATTTGGAAGTTACTTATCAACCATGGTCTTTGTCAATATAGAATAACTTAATTCCTTTGAAAAATCTTATTAAGTGAAGCAATTATCAAAGAATGTGCACAAAAAAATAAAACACTATTTCTTCATGAAGCAAACAAATATTAATCCAGTTTTGCCTGGAGTGTTAAAGCCCCTAATGTTTGTGATTATTTGTGTCCTCATCCAAACAGATGGTGTACTTAAATTCTCCAAGTGTTAGCACCTCTCTGCCTTTCCCAGTTCTCTGTCAAAGCAAACAACACTTGTTCTTCACTTAATAAAATATTAATGAAGTACAAAGTGAAAAATACAGTTTAACTTAAGATATTTATATAAAAACACTGCAAATTAAACTATTGCAATATCAAATTCTCTATTTTAACAAACTTACAAGGAAACATTTAAATTACAGAAACTATTTATATAAATAATAAGAATAATTGAATTTGTGCCAAAGATTTTGTTTGTTTTGTATTATGTTGGAAAATATTGACTGAGAAGTCTTTTGGCAAACCTTAAACATGGTTATATCTTGAATTCCATGGAAATTTGGATGAAGGAATGTTCAGAGAGAGCGGAAGGTTAATCAGTACACAGTGACATCTTCAATGTCATCATTCTATCACTTTTCCTCTTTCTTATTCTCTCTCTCTTTTCTTTTTTGTGTCTTCTTTACTTCCTCTTTGTCTCTTCAGAATCATCCTACATACATGGTACATATGTAGACACCCTGACATACAGGTATGCTATGAATTCTGGAGGATTTCATTAACCTCTAATTTTTTGAAATATTTGAACAGTGATTTTAGAAGTAGAATGTGGGTAGTCTTCATTGCTTTCAGTGCTACCTTTCAAATCATCCTTTCTGATCATGTCACATTACCAATATGAGCCTATATTCTGTTGCTTCTCAACATTCAATTGTCTGTGAAAATCCAAGATTTCAGAGTCTGAATCTCTGGCTATTATGACATCAGGTTAACATTTTTTATTCTTCTCCATTGTCCATTTTTATATTAATGGCTTTGTCATCTTTTATTGCCATCATAAACAAACTTCTTCATTTACTGAACTATTTGTTTTCCACTTCTTTTAGCAAAATGGTTAAATAAATGACATAATGAAAACTGTATGATTTGTCAGTAGTGGTAACAATGGCATCCTTAATACTATCAAAGTCATAGAAACATTTAGATATTCATGTTAAATCAAAATTTAGAAGTCAGGAAATATATGCTTTTAACAAACATTAATTAAAGTTAATAAACATTTAAATTTCTTATTTCATTGCTAAAAATTTAGATAAATTGAACAATTTGTGATTATTATTTTTAAGAAATACATAGATGGGGCTGGAGAGATGCCTAGTGGTTAAGAGCACTGGTTGTTCTTCCAATGGACCCAGGTTCAAATACCAGCACAAGATGGCAGTACACAACTGTCCATAATGGCCAGGCATGGTGGCTCAAGTCTTTAATCCCACTACTCGGTAGTCAGAGGCAGGTGGATCTCTGTGAGTTCAAGGCCAGCCTGGTCTACAAAGAAAGTCCAGGACAGCAAAGGATACACAGAGGCACCCTGTCTTGAAAAACTAAAATAAATAAATAAATAAATAAAAATGCATATACTTCTAGTATTTTACTCACATTTGACTATGAGTTCAATGTTTGTAAACCAGCTTTACTTTTTGTATTATCAATAAGAATATAATTTCTGGACTTTAGGTAATATCTGAGTCCACAACAAACTAAGGAAATAACATAAGCTTAAGGCTGAGATGGGATCTGTAGTAGTAAAGTTAACAGAGAGGTGTGGTACGGTATCAGAAATTCCAGAACTGGGGAGGTGAACACATGAGGATTCCTTGACTTGCTGGCTATCAGGAGAATCAGTGAGAAACCCATTATCTCAGTAAATATTGTGGAACATGATTGAAGTAGAAACCCGATATCATCAACAAAAGATCTTCTGAACTCCATATATGCATGCATATACATGAACACAGAGAGATGAACTCATAAACAAATGAAGGTACATTTCACTTGGAATTAACTGAAATGCACATCCCTGAGAGAGTGTATGATCTCCAATAGCATTAACTGAAGGGGAGATACCATCTTTCAGAATGGGTGGTGTTTTCCAGGAAGCAACACAGAAATGAAAGAGAATGAAGGAAGAGCTCTCTGATGCTGCTGACCTGCAGTCACATCTTACAGCTCATTATGTGTGTATCTTCCTGCTGCTGCTGTCATCTATCTGATGCAATCCTCCATCTCCTAACACAGACTGAGAACCATAATGTCCTTGAGTTATCTAGGACTTTGCCACTCCAAATTTGGGACTCCTAAAGCATTCTGGTGGATGGGCTGAGAAGTTCCAGGGTTCTCAGTTTCCTCAGAATGAAAATGAATGTTAGTAGACTATGCATATCCTACATATTAGAAGCCATATTACTTAAATCTTTTTTTTGTGATGTTTTTCTTTTTTATGCTTATTTATTACTTCAGGTTACATCTCCATCACAGTGCCCTCTTTCCACCTCCCGCATTCCCACCCTGCCACCCTCTACCCCCTGTCCCTTCCAACCCCCTCCTCCAGAGTGTCCCTACATACCAGATCCCCATCTCAGTTCATCAGACATATGAGGGCCAAGATCCTCCTCATACACTGGGGACCTACAAGGCAGCATCACTAGGGCAAAGTGTCTCATTAACAGGTAACAAAGTCTGTGTTTCTGTTCCCTTCAGTGCATTGGTTGTAGAATAGTTAGCCTGAACTATATGGCTAAAATCCAATTATAAGAGAATAGATGTCATGTACATCCTTCTGAGTCTGGGTTAGCTCTCAGGATGAGCTTCTATAGTTCCATCCATTTGGCTGCAAATTGCATGATTTCATTGTTTCTGATGACTGAGTAGTATTCCATTGTGTAGATGTACCACAGTTTTTTTTTTTTTGTCCATTCCTCAGTTGAGGGAAATCTGGGTTGTTTCCAATTTCTAGCTATCACAAATAAGGCTGCTATGAACATAGATGAGGGAACATCCTTGTGGTTTGATGAGGAATCATTTGGATGTATACCCAGAAGTGGTATGTCTGGGTCTTCAGGTAGAGATATTCCAAGTTTTCTAAGATTGGGAAAATATATTCACCAACTCCACTTCTGACAGAAGGCTAATATCCATAATTTAGAAAGAATTCAAGAAATTGAATGCCAAGCAACGAAATAATCTAATTAAAAATGGGGAACAAAGCTAAACAGAGAAAAGGAGGACTCCCTAATGGTTGAGAGACACTTGAAGAAATGCTCATCCTTAATCATCAGAGAAATGCAACTCAAGGAGACTCGGAATTCCATCTCATACCTGTCAGAATGGCGAGGATCAAAAACTCAAATGACAACACATGCTGGCGAGGTTGTGGAGAAAGGGGAACCCTCCTCCATTGCTGGTGAGAGTGCAAGCTTGTGCAACCACTAAGGAAATCAGTTTGGTGATATCTCAGAAAACTACCTAAGTCATTTAAAATAATGTATGTGTGTGTGAGTGTGTGTGTATGTGTATATATATATATATCATATTAACACATACACATATTAATTGTAGTCTCTTTACTTCTAGAGAGCTATCCTTTTGCAGATTTAGTTCATATCCATATATTCTTGCTTTATTCTTATACTTCTTACTCAGAACACAACAACAACAAAAAAAAAACTTTCAGTAAATACACTGTATTTGGAAATGAAGGCCAGGCCAGATTTTTTCATTCTAAATTTTTCATATAGAATAAGATTGCATCTCATTTTTTACAAACAAAAATAATATAAGAAAGTAGTATTCAGAAAATTTTTATTTATTTATTGCTTCAGGTTACATCTCCATCACAGTGTCCTCTTTCCATCCCTCCCAGTCCCGCTCTCCCACCCTCTTCCCCCTAACCCTTCCATCCCAGTCCTCTGGAGTGGAGTGTCTCTACATAACAGTCCCACGCCCCAGTTCAGCAGTCACATGAGGGCCAAGACCCTCTTCATACACTGGGGGCCTACAAGGCAGCACCACTAGGGAAAAGTGTCTCATTGACAGGAAAAAAATAATCTATGTCTATGTTGCCTTTGGTGTGTTGGTTGTAGTATAGATATCCTGTGCTATATGGCTAAAATCTGACTATAAGTAAATAGATGCCATGTGCATCCTTCTGAGTCTGGGTTAGCTCACCCAGGATGAGCTTCTCTAGTTCCATCCATTTGGCTGCAAATTGCATAATTTCATTGTTTCTGATAGCTGAGTAATATTCCATTGTGTAGATATACCACAGTTTTTAAATCCATTCTTTGGTTGAGGGACATCTGGGTTGTTTCCAGTTTCTAGCTATTACAAATAAGGCTGATATGAACATAGATGAGGAAACTTCCTTGTTATTTGGTGAGGAATCATTTGGATGTATACCCAGAAGTGGTATGGCTGGGTTCTGAGGCAGGGCTATTCCAGGTTTTCTAAGATATCGCCATACTGACCTCCATAGTGGTTGCACAAGCCTGCACTCCCACCAGCAACGGAGGAGGGTTTCCTTTTCTCCGCACCCTTGCCAGAATGTGCTGTCATTTAGAAATTTTTATTCTTTGAAAAAAATTATTCCTTTGAGAACCCATATGTATGAGTAGAATTTCTTTGTTTGACATGTACAGATTAAGCATGTTTCTAAGAAACACCAATGTAATTGTAATTAATAAAAAATTAAGTTAGAAAATTTATACAATTTATAATAATTAAATACTACTCAGCTACCAGATAGAATAAAATCACACAATTCGCAGCCAAATGGATGGATAGAAAAGCTCATCCTGAGTGAGCTAACCCAGACTCAAAAAGATGCATATGGCATCTACTCACTTATAATTGGATTTTAGCCATGTAGTACAGGATAACTGTCTTACAAACAACATACCAACAGGAACAAGAACATAGACTTTGTTACCTATTAATGGAACAATTTGTCCTAGGAGTGCTACCATGTTGCCCCTAGTGCAAGAGGAAGCTTGTAACCTGTATATGACTGTTGAACTGAGACGGGCTGATATGTAGGGACACTTCATATTGGAAGATAGGTGGGAGAAGGAGCAGAGGGTGGGGGTGGAACTGGGCGATGTGAGAAGAGGACACTATGATGGAGATACAACTTGAAGTAATAAGTAAACATAAAAAACTTTTAGAATAAAAATCAAATTAACTTATACAAATAATAAAACTTTTTCCCTTGGTATAGAGAATTTTGAATTCCATCAGATCACAAAGATTTTTAAATAAAAATTTGTTTATACTTTATATGTAAGTAGTGCCTTTTTTCCATTCTAAAATAAAATGCAGGAAAGTTATCTTGAAGTTAAAGCAAAATGAATGTCACTTTACTAAATTTTTAAAAAATACATAAACATATAGAAATTATTTAAATTATAATGTTACTCATTTAAATAGAAAATTTAAACCTTCTTTCAGGATATAATTTATGGAATTATGAATGTCATGATCTATTTATCTGTTATTTTGAGGTCTCCTATTGTGACTGGGTGTAGTGAAATATGTTTCTCAATTGGGAAGCATATGAATGTTCAGAAGCCTTAAGACACTCCAATTCTTTATTTTCCTGAAAAAAATCTCAGTATATATATATATATATATATATATATATATATTATATACTTATATAACATATAATTATATATGTATTATATAATTATATCCAAATAATTAATATTACTACTGTATCTTCTCCATGTTTATAACAAATGAACAATTTTAAAAATACATTACATTTATTGAAATTTTCCTCTCAGTTTAGAAATGTTCTGATACATAGAGTTCTTCCATTTTATCTTTTGGATAATTAATAAAACTTCTTCATGGTGTGAAGAAATATACCTCAGAAATGTCATAGATTTAGAAGTTAAATATACAACCTAAGAATTTTAACTACTTCATAGCAGCATATACAAATAACTTATTTACATCAATGTGCAATAATCTTAAAAACTATTATATTATACTTTTCCTCATATGTGAATATTTCATCATAATATTATTTGTAGTACTACAGTTCCAAATGTTGAGATCTGCAGTTTCTAAGACCCATTCACTTTTAAGGAAACAAATTTTAGTAATTTCATGTTTGTTTCCTCTTTTAGTTTTGCTGAAATTTTCAAATCAATACATTGTTCAGCCCTCATCAGAGACAATTCTCCTGACAGTAGATGAGAATTAGTTCAATGATCAACAATTGGTCAATGTATAGAGAGTGAGACATTTTGGAAGACTCAATCCTAAGTGTGATATATTCCTCAAACCTCTACCTTCAAATCAGGATCTATGTAGAAGGTGAGGTAGGAAGATTGTAAAACCCACAGGTGATAGATGACTCTCAGGAAGCATTGTCTTCCAGACACAACAGGATTAATGTAGATATATAGTCACAGAGACTTTGACAAACACACACAAGACATGTTCAAACCAGACAAAAATCCGAAAAAAAAAAGGGAAGTGGAGACAAAGTCTTAGCCCTAACCAAGTAGCTATTTGCAATTGATATCTGCTGTGGAGGAAAAAAAGTCAATTTATTTCCATAGAATATCACAGGGTATATCAACTATATACTAAAGTAAGTCCCATTTTTAGAAATATTGGCTAAAACAAAGCATACTCCCTATTTGTGTGTTTGGGTGGGGAAGATGTTTTATTTTGGTATTTTTGGTCTTACTGTGTTTCTGTTTTTTGAGAGAGACATAAAGACGTATACGAGAGAGAGAGAGAGAGAGAGAGAGAGAGAGAGAGAGAGAGAAAGGGAGAGAGAACATGAAGTTGGATAGTATGGAGGTGGTGATCAAAGTGTACGAAATAATATTAAATAAAAAAGAAGCAATGAAAGTCCTCCTGCTCAGCCTCTCTGAGAATTAAAAATGTAATGCCTTTAGTCTTTTATATATTAAACAAGAAATCACACTTTAAGAAACTACTTTCTCTGACTGTGTTTCAATAAGTTTGGATCTTCAGCTTAATGAGGAAGATTTATATTCTTCAACAAAAAGTTTGGATCTTAGAATTAAAGAGTTGCAAATATTCTAATTATAGTTCTTCTCTTAAGTATATCATATGATGTATTGTAGTGATTGTGTTATGTTGAGAAGATTAATAAAATTCAAAATAATGATTTATAAGAAATTGTTCCCAGACACTTTTACATGGGATGTTACCTGTAGTCCAAGCAGGTCTTTATCTCTTTAAGTATTGGAGTATGTGACCTTGAACTTCTCTGATCCACCTACTTTGGTCTCCTGAATTCTAGGATTACATTATTGTCCTAACTAAGCTTATGTAGAGCTGGGAATGAAACCCACAAGTGTAAAACTGATGGAGTTACAATCCATAACCCTGTTTATTTTCCTGTTAATGTTTATAAATTGTTTAAAAATTATGAGTAAAATCATTATAATGATGATAAATAATTATGTAATGATTACAAATATTAATATTAAAAATAACATTAACATTTGCACAATTTCACAAGTTTAACTTGTAATATAATATTGAAATCTCAGTAAAATTATAAGGCATTTTTAAAGTTACTTCCTATCAGTAATTAATTTTGAAGAATGTAACAGTTTTGTCAAAACACTTAGCAATTTAGTTGTCATGAATTAAATTCTATTACTCTATTATTAAGAATTATGTAATTACAGCGTGTTAAAAAACTATACTACTTGGCATGTATATGGCTTATTGTAAAATTTATTGATAGTTTATTTATTTCTTAATAAGTATTACAACGTGTCTAACACAGAAGGTTTTTTTAAAACACACATATACACACACCTGCCCTCAGTGAACTTTCTTCACAAAAGTATATGTGAAACATAGAAACACTGATAACTGTACTTTCATATTAAGTATCCTTTCATAAGAAGCTCAAAGATTGTTATATATTGAAAAATGGTATCATACAATATTTCACATGAATAGATAATTGCCTCATGCCTGTATGTGTTCTTTAAAGTGATTGGGTTTATGAACCATTGACCTGATACAAGTATCTGTCTTTTAGAGCACAATGTTTGAATTAGTTATTATGACTCTACATTCTTCAAACAGAATAGAAAACATAAAGGGATAAGAAAGTAACACATCTTTATAACCTTAAAACAGAAACTTCAATATTGCATTTATAATGGAAAGGCTGAAAAGAGAAAGACACATTGTTTGAAGAGTTTGCAAAATTACCATATTTTAAAATTGTTTTCAAAGTATGCTCTTAGATATTTTGAATTTTATCTATTGACATTATTGACATACAAAACATTCATAACCAGTTTTTTAACATATGGTAATAACATGAGATTCAAGAAATATTTGACATAAAAGCAAAATGGTAAATGATCATTAAGGTGTCATTAAGGTGTCATTAAGGGAGAAAAGAAGCAGCATGTGTGAACATGCTGATAGTGACTTCTGGGCCTTTGTGGATAAGCCAGTGTGTTTCCAGGCTGATTACGCTGTCATTCACTATAGCCTATCTTGTCCGGGACTGTCATGCTTGGTCTTTGATATTAACAATAAGATTAGAGCCAACACTGTCTACCACAGTAACAGCTAAGCCTCAAAAGATATAGTAGGGAGCCCATTCTGATACATCTGAATTAGCAGATAAATTATTCAATGTTTGTAATAAAATATATTTTCCAGTTTTATCTAAGTGGAAAATACACCTGAATTTCTATAGATTAGAAGATGACAACATTAATGTGGTAAAAAATGGAGTCTGATTATTACAGTTTTAATTTAATGATGTAATATATAATTATGATGAGAACATATAATATTGATAACAATAATAACAATATATTAGTAACATAACATTAATTATATTATAATATATTATATGTAATAATATATTTATATTAATAATAATAATATCTTAGAATATTGTAAAATATAATTTATACAGTATATATTAATAAATAAATGGTAATTTCAAAAAATTTAAAATTTTCTTTCATGCTTGCTAGTCAATCATTTTTTTTCATGAATGCAGATAAAGGTGGACTGAGGTCTCTGACTCATATCTACCAGACCTGCATCGTTCAGTGAAGGAATCATTTTCAGAACACAAAAATATGAAGATATTTTTTCTTAAATCAAAAATATGTTTTTTATCTCAAAATGCTTGTAAGAAAAGTAGTTATTAAACTTTAGATACATATTTTATATAATATATAAATGAAATAGTATTAAAGACAATTATAATATTTGTTCTTTATGCTTCGTTTCATATCATGGGACCTGAGAAGCTCATGAAGATGTCACTTGTCACTTAATCCCTGAGGAACAGAAGCCTGGATGCAACTTGGCTAAATTCTCTGTTGTGGTTTGATGGTAGTTAGATTCTGAGACAGAGCCTCACAAGACACAATGTTAATTAGCTCTCATTTTGATCTAGAAGTTTTCCTGGAAAAAAACTGACTACAATATCATTCAGGTAGTTGGAGAATTTGTTACCTGGAAATGGAAGTAACAATTCTTTATCAATCATATTCGGGAGGTTACTGTCATCGCTCAGAGGCAACTCAAGGATGCTGATAATATTATCATTTACTAATGAACTAATAAGCTAATAAGGAAGTTTTCCTCAGTGCAGTCTTATATTAGTAAGTCTTTAATATCATTCCTTCATCAAAAGTTTATCATGTCATCATTTTCAATGCATTTTATTCCTTAAAAGGAAACAGCAGCCCACAATGTGGGAAAAGATCTTCACTAACCTTACTTCAGACAAGGGGGCTAATATCCAAAATATATTTTAAAAAGTCAAGAAATTAAACATCAACAAACCAAATAATACAATGGGGAAAAAGTGGATACAAAGCTAATATAAGAATTCACTACAGAGGAATGTCTAATGACTGATAACCACTTAAAGAAATGCTCAACATCCTTAGTTATAAGGGAATCAAAAACAGTATGATATTCCATCTTACACTGGTCAGAATGGTCAAGATCAAAAGCTCAAGTGATTATACATGCTGACAAGGATGTGGAGTCTACTGGTGGGAGTGTAAACCTGTACAACAACTTTAGACATGATATATGGCACTTTTTTCAGAAAATTGGGAATAGTTCTGTCAAGACCCAGCTATACCACTCCAGGCTATATACACAAAATATGTTTCACCAAAGCACAGGTCATTTCCTCACCTATGTTCAGAGAAGCTTTATTTGTAATAGCCAGAAACTGGAAAAAACTAGATGTCCCTCAGATGAGGAACGGATAAAGAAATTGTGCTACATTTACAAAATGGAATACAACTTAGCCATTAGAAACAAGGACATCATGAAATTTTCAGGGAAATGGTTGGAACCAGAAAAGGTCATCATGAGTGAGGTGACACAGTAACAGAAAGACACACGTGATATGTACTCACTCATAAGCAGATATTAGTCATTAAGTATAGGATAACCATGCTACAATCCACAGACCCAAAGAAACTAAGTAACAAGGCGGGCTCAAGGAATGATCCTTGAATCCCTCTAAATAAGGAAATAAAATATACATTAGCCTTGAGAAAAAATGGGACATACACATAATATAGGAAGGATCAAGAAAAATGGACAGATTATTGTATACGCCCTTATACGTTTGTATATTGATACAAAATTAATATTATATTTGACTAAATTGGTATTAATCTTTGTATATTAATGCAAAATTAATATTGTATTGGGATACATAAGTATTGATCTTTATATATTGATACAAAATTAAGAATATATTTCTTAGGTTTGGAAGCTGCAGGCCCTGCACTTCCTATATAATCATATAAATTTTTCCCTCTCAGGTCTCTGAGGTGGTTGAAGAATAGATAGCTAGAGTCTCATAGTTAAATTGTGGGTTGTTTAGGAATAAAGAGGGTGTTCTGGATCTAAGAAGATGTTTTTAAAATTGTGAGGCAAGTTAGTATGAAAGCTGAGTTAGTTATATAACTTTAACCTCATGGAGATGGTTAGATAGTAGAATGTTAAAGTCAGGTGCCAAATACATATGGACTGGACATTGGGAATGTATACTAAGCCATATAACTCTCATCATTGTGACCTATTTATTTCTGTTGTTTTGTATTGTATTTATTGTTATAAGAGAAAGAACCATTTGTTGGAGTGAAAGTGGGAGCTGTTGGGGGGAAAATATATACCTTAAACTAAAAAAAAAAAAGGGTAGAGGATGGGAGAGTTGAGGGGGTGGAAGGGTGGGACAGGAGGGGGGAGTAGGGAGGGGATTGTGATTGAGATGTAACTTGAAGAAATAAAAAATAAATTATTTTAGAAAAAGAAAGAAAGAAAAGAAAAGAAAACCACAAAAAAGAGAATATATTTGGCCACAGTGGAATTGACCCTTGTATATTGATGCAAAATTAAGATTGTATTGGGCCACATTGGTATTGATCTTTGTATATTGATACAAAATTAAGGTTAATGCTTTTTAAGGTATTGTACTTAGTAATGCTTAAAAATGAAAGGTGAAGTTTTGGCATTTTGCTACCAATTGTGATAAACTGCTTAGGATAATTAAGAAATGCAAACTTATAGTCATTCAAGCTTGCCATTTTGTTATGGACTATGATAGTCTATCACAGTTATTTTCTAAGCTAATCAGAAATCAGGTTGAAGAGATAGATAGGGGAGTCTTCAAAAACCTCAAGAGATCTGCAGAATATAGCATTAAAAAATGTTTTCTTAAGATTTTTTTTTGATATTGAGACATGTCTGCTCCTCTTCTACTCTAAGGAGAAGATGAGCATCGAAGAACTTCCAATTGGATATGGTTGAATTAGTGGCAAGCCCTTGCAAGAAAAACCCCTTGCTTCAACTGTAGACAGAATGCTGTCCAAAAACGACAAAACTTGGAAGCAAGTAAGTCAATAGCCTAGCTCTGCCAAGATGGGGTGGGCAAGTCCTTAATAATTCCTGCTTTACATTCAATGTCTGTCAGAGAAATTGGGCCAAATGGCTGAAGATTGATGCTGTAATGTATGGAGAGAAAATAGGAACTGTCCAGGCAGCCACTGGTATGTCATTTCTTAGTTTTGGAAGCTGCGGGCCCTGCACTTCCTATATAATCATATATATTTATCCCTCTCAGGTCTCTGAGGTGGTTGAAGACTAGATAGCTAGAGTCTCATAGTTAAATTTTGAGTTGTTTAGGAATCAAGAGGGTGTTCTGGGTCTAAGATGTTTTTAAAATTGTGATGCAAAATAGAATGAAAGCTGAGTTGGATATGGAACTTTAAACTCATGGAGATGGTTAGTTAGATAGTAGAATGTTGAAGTCAGGTGCCAAATACATATGGACTGGACACTGGTAATGTATGCTAAGCCATATAACTCTCATAACTGTGACCTATTATTTCTGTTGTTTTTTATTGTATTTATTGTTATAAGAGAAAGAACTATTTATTGGACTGAAAGGGGGAGCTGTTGGGGAAAAACAATATACTTTAAACACTAAAAAAAGGGAAGAGAATGGGGGGTTAAGGGAGAAGAGGGTGGGAGGGGGGAGTAGGGAGGGGATTGTGATTGAGATGTAATTTGAAGAAATAAATTAAAAAATACACATCAGGAGGGCATAGAGAAAGGGAACTGGACAGGAACCTATCATAACTGCATTCTGAGAGGCTTTATCCACCAGAAAATGGAAACAGATGCATAGGCCCACAGTCAAACATTAGGCAAAGCTCATGGAGTCTTGAGGAAGAGTTAGGGGATGGTTTGTGGGTGTTTGAGAAGTCAAGAACACCATAAGAAGACCTAGATAATCAATTAACTTGGGGAGCTGGGAGCTCATGGAGACTGAACCACCAACTAAAGAACTTGCATGGACTTGCACTTGGCCCACTACACATAGGAAGCTGATGGGCTTCTTGGTCCTCAAGTGGATCCCCTAACAATTGGAATGGGTGCTATCTCTGACTACCAAGTTCTGTTGCCAACTTCTGGACCACTTTTTTTTCCAGCAGAGCTTCTTTGTCTTGCCTCAGTGGAAGAGGAGGCACTTAGTCTTGATGTGATGTGATGTGCCAAAGTGAGTTGGTACTGGGTTGGGAGTTATGGGAAAGTGGTTGAGTGGGTGTGAAGGGGTGAAAAGGAGGAAAGGGACTTGCGATTGGAATGTAAAATAAACAAATAAACTAAAAACAGTGATAGTTCATTCTTACTAAGAATATGAATGAAATTTTAGTCCAGAAGAATGTCAGATGATACCATTTTATTTGCTGCATTTGAGACAAATCTATTTAGAACTGTATCTTACACATAGAAGTTTGTGATTTAAAGAAAAATATTAAAGACAAAATGCAAAATCTTTAGGGATAGAAACAATTCTGCATTGAATATGATGTTCCCAAAATGGTCTTCATGTCCTTATACTGGGTTCTAAGAATGAAGTTAAATCATGCACCAGGGTCAGTGGAAAGGTTTCCTATTGCTTTGCACGAAACTTGGTCAAAAAGACACACAACAAAAGAGCCAAAGAAAGGAAGAGAAACTGAGTTAACTAAAAACATCGTCATTTAAATTGCTCAAATCCTAAATGCTAGTTACTATGTGTTGCAGAGACATTACTTCTTTCAGATTCCAGAGCCCTGGCATTAGTTTCTCATGTGTCACTGTCACCCTGTTACAACCGTGTGTAGTCTAACAGGAAATAGAAGATGTTTGGTTCAGACTGTTTCAGTTCCCCATTTTCCAGATTTCCATCCATGAGAATATTGCTCATCCAAACAGTGCACAAAGAAGAATCTACAAGTAACAAACTCGGTGGTTACTCAGGTATGGGCTAAACACCTCCTGAGAGATTTTACTCTTTAAGAAAATATTCTAGTGTATTTTAAATGTGAGCCTCCACATGAAAATGAAAAGAAACTAGGAAAATAGTGGTATGGGAGACAATCACGCAAATATTTATGGAATGACAGTTGTAAGTATACAGGCATTTCAACTAGCCTGACTTCAGGGGTCCTTCGGAGTCCTAGCTCCTTAGATCATCACCTGGCGACAGGTGCTCCAAGTGCGGTTGGATAAAAGCCCTGGCCACCTCTCTCAGCCTCTTTTTTTCCAGTTTTCCTGTGTTCCAACCTCCCTTTGTCTCTGTCTCTCTGTCTCTCTGTCTCTCTCTCTCTCTCTCTCTCTCTCTCTCTCTCTCTCTCTCTCCCCCCTACCCCGTCCCTCTGCCCCAGTTACCCCAGTTACTTGTCCTTAACTCCCTTCAGCCTTCCTATATATCTTAATAAACTCATATATGCATACCTGTTGCATGGGGGGTGGCACGATAACTCAGGGAACACACCTTGGCACAGGTCTGGCATGGTGTACCATCCTGTCACCCTATTATAACAACAGTAACTTTAACAAACAGGTAATAAGGGCTATGTTCCTGTTTCTTTTGGTTTGTTGGTTGTAGTAAAGTTATCCTGTATTATATGGCTAAAATCCAATTATAAGTGATTAGATGTCTTGTGAATCTTTCTGATGAACTGTTCTAGTTCCATCCATTTGGCTGAAAATTGCATGATTTCCTTGTTTCTTATAGCCGAGTAGTATTCCATTATGCAAATTTACAAGTTTTTATTTCTCTGTTCTTCAGTTGAAGGACATCTGGGTTGTTTCCAGTTTCTAGGTATTACAAATAAGGCTGTTATGACATAGATAAGGAGATGTCCTTGTGGTTTGGTGAGGAAACATTTGGATGTATACCCAGAAGCAGTGTGGCTGGGTCTTGAATTAGAACTATTCCAAATTTTCTAAGATATCATCAGACTGATTTGAACACCAATAGTTCAGGCTCTAAGACCAACAATCAATACATAAGGATCTCATGAAACTGAAAAGCTTCTGTAAGGCAAAGGGCACTGTCATTTGAACAAAACTGTCACCTACAGATTGGGAAAATATCTTTACCAATCCCACATATAACATAGGGCTAATATCCATAATTTATAAAGGACTGAAGATATTATACACAAAGAAACAAAATAATCGAAAAATGAGGAACAGAGCTAAACCAAGAATTCACAAATGAGGAATCTCTAATGGCCAAGAGTCACTTGAAGAAATGCTCAACATCCTTAATCATCAGAGAAATGCAACTCAAGACGACTCTGAGATTCCATCTCACACCTGTCAGAATGGCTAATATCAAAAACCCAAATGACAGCACATTCTGGCGAGGTTGTGGAAAAAGGGGATCCCTCCACCATTGCTGGTGGGAGTACAAACTTGTACAACCAGATACTTTATATAAAGTGTGACTATTGTAAAAGGTGTTATTCCCCTACTTTCTTTCTCAGTACTGTTGTTGTTTGTATGAACTAGGCCTACTAATCTTGTACCCAGACACTTTGCTGTAGCTGTTTATCAGCTGTAGGAGTTCTCTGGCAGAATTTTGTGGGTCACATATGTATACTATTATCATCTGCAAATAGCGATACTTTGACTTATTCCTTTTCTATTTGTGTCTCCTTGAAATTTTTTAGTTGTCTTATGGCTCTAACTAAAATTTAAAGTACTATATTTAATACATATGGAGAGAGTGGACAGTCTTGTCCCTAATTTTAGTGGAACCTATTTGAGTTTCTCTCCATTTAATTTGTTGTTGACTATCTACTTGCTATATTTTGATTTTAGTTTGTTTAGGTATTTGTCTTGTGTGCCTGATCTCTCCAAGACTTTTACCATAAAGGGACGTTGGATGTTGTTAAAGAATATTTCATCAATTAATAAGAGGATCATGTTGTTGTTTCCTCTTTTTTTTTGGTTTCAGTTTGCTTATCTGGTAGATTATATTAATGGATTTGTATACATTGAACCACCCTATATGCTTGAGATGTAGTTTACTTGATCGTGGTGGATGATGTTTTTTGATGTGTTCTTACATTTGAGTGTGAATATTTTATTATTTTTTTATCAATATGATAAGGGAAATTTTTCACAAATTCTCTTTCCTTGTTGAGTCTCTGGGTGTTTTAGATATCAGGGAGACTGTTGCTTCATAGAATGAGTTTGGTAATGATCCTGCTGTTTGTATTTTGTGGAATAGCTTGAAGAGTTTTGGTACTAGATCTTCTTTGAATATCTGGTAAAATTCTGTACTAAAACTATCTGGCCATGAGGTTTTCTTGGTTGGAAGACTTTTTCAAAAATATTATTTATTCAAGTTGCATCTCAATCACAACCCCCTCTCTCCAACCCCTGGGTCTCACTTTCCCACTGTCTTTCCCCTCTTCCTCTCTCCTCCTCCAGTGAAGGCCCACCACATATCAACCCCCATCAGTTCATTGATCACCTGAGGGTTAAGAGCTTCCTCTTGCACTGGAACCTGACCTAGAAGCCCAGCTAGAGTAAGGTGTTCCACCAACAGTCAACAGAGTTCATAATAGAGACTGCCCCCATGCCACTTGCTAAGGGAATGACTGTTTCTATTTCCTTATGGGTTATTTGTCTCTTTAAATTGTTTACCTGATCTTGATTTAAGTTTGTTAAGTTAAATCAATCAAGAAAATCATCCTTCATCTTTTTCTTAGATTTTCCAATTGTGGAGAGTATGCTTTTAAAGTAAGACCTAATGATTCTTAGGATTTTTTTTTAAGTGTCTGTTGCTATTTCCCCCTTTTCACTTCTGATTTTGTCATTATGGTTATTGTCTCTTTGCCTTTTAGTTAGTTTGTCTAGGAGTTTGTCTATATTGTTGATTTTCTCAAAGAACCAGCTCTTGTTTTTGTTGGCTGTTTGTGTCATTCTCTTTGTTTTTAATTTATTGATTTCAGTTCCGTTTGATTATTCCCTGCCATCTACTCCTCTTGAGTGTGCTTGCTTCTTTTTGTTCTAGAGCTTTCATGTGCAATGTAAAGTTTCTAGTATGAGATCTTTACAATTTCTTTTTTTTATTTTAATAGAATTTTTATTTTAAACATTATTACAAAAGTATCAAATAAAAAGCCATCATTGTATTTATTTATTATACTGTGGGTACTTTCAGTTCATTATTTTTTATAATTTATTTTATTTCTTCAAGTTACATCTCAATCACAATCCTCTCCCTACTCCCCCCTCCAGTCCCACCCTTCCACCCTCTTCCCCCTCAATCCCCCAACGTCTACCCCTTTTTTTTAGTTTAAGGTATATCTTTTTCCCTCCAACAGCTCTCCCTTTCAGTCCAACAAATGGCTCTTTCTCTTACAACAATAAATACAGTACAAAACAACAGAAATAAATAGGCCACAATTATGAGAGTTATATGGCTTAGAATACATTCCCAATGTCCAGTCCATATGTATTTGGCACCTGACTTTAACATTCTACTATCTAACCATCTCCATGAGTTTAAAGTTCTATATCTAACTCAGCTTTCATACTAACTTGCCTCACAATTTTAAAAACATCTTCTTAGATCCAGAACACCCTCTTCATTCCTAAACAACTCAAATCTAACTATGAGACTCTAGCTATCTATTCTTCAGCTACCTCAGAGACCTGAGAGGGATAAATTTCTTTATGAAGGCATTTAGTACTATGAATTTTCCTCAACACTGTTTTCCTTATGTCTCATAAGTTTGGTTATTTTGTGCCTTTATTTTCATTGAATTTTAAAAATTCTGTAGTTTATTTTGGTCATTTAGTAGAGAATTGTTCAGTTTCCATTAGTTTGTAATCTTTATGTTGTTTTTGTTATTAATGAAGTCCAGCTTTAATTCATGATTATCTGATAAGATACCAGGGGGTTATTTTAGTTTTCTTGTATTTGTTGATGTTTGCTTTGTCACCAAATATATGGCCAATGTTTTAAAAGGTTCTGTGAAGTGCTGACAAGAAGGCATATTCTTTTATGTTTGGGTGAAATGTGTAGTTATATGTTAGCCCCTTTGGATTCATAACATCTGCTAGTTTCATTACATCTCTGTTTTGTTTCTGTCTAGATGACTGTCCATTGGTGAGGGTGAAAACATGTTTCCCAAGCAAACAGACCCAAGAAGCAAGGTGGAGTACCCATTGTTATGTCTAATAAAGTAGACTGTTAACCAAAAGTAATCAAAAGAGATGGGGAATGACACTTATCATACTCATCAGAGGAATATCCACCTCATTACTAAAGCTTATATCACATGAGGAACCCCACACATAAGAAGTAGAAGACGTCAACATTTAATTATTTTTGTTATCAAAGAGCATCACTTCTTTTATAGGAAAGTAATCATGGAGATTTTCTCTAGTAAACTATTAGTCCTTCAGTATTTTTCTCAAATCAATTTCCTACTACTATTTTTGTCTTATAGAAATTAAAAAAAATAATGGAAATGTCACTGAACTCATACAAACCAGCTCATAGGGTTGTAATATCCATAATTTAGGGATTCACAAGTTTTAACTCATTGTTTGCAACTGGGAAATAGTCAATCTTCTACTATCGAAATATTGTTATTAAAATATTTTTCACTATTTTAGAAGAAATTTCCACCAAAATATGAGAGAGATAAATAAAATATAACAATTCTTTTTTAAATAAATGTATTTATTTGTTTCTTCAAGTTACATCTCCATCATATTGTCCTCTTTCCCCCCTTCCCAGCCACATTCTCCCACCTTTTACCCCCTAAACTTTCCATCCCACTCCTCTGGAGTGGAGTATCCCTACATAACAGTCCCCCCTGTTCCAGTTCAGAAGTCATATGAGGGCCAAGAGCCTCCTCATACACTGGGGGCCTACAAGGCAGTACCACCAGTGAAAAGTGTCTCATTACCAGGGAGAGAAAACTAAAAAAAACAAACAGAGAAAAAAAAAAGTCTATGTCCATGTTCCCTTTTATAGATATCCTGTAATATGCTAAAATCTGACTATAAGTGAATAGATGCCATGTGCATCCTTCTGGGTCTGGGTTAGCTCACCCAGGATGAGCTTCTCTAGTTCCTTCCTTTTGGCTGCAAATTGCATAATTTCATTGTTTCTGATAGCTGAGTAGTACTCCATTGTGCAGATGTACCACAGTTTTTTAATCCATTCTCTGGTTGAGGGACATCTGGATTGTTTCCAGTTTCTAGCTATTACAAATAAGGCTGCTATGAACATAGATGAGGAAACTTCCTTATGATTCCATGAGGAGTCATTTGGGTGTATACCCAGAAGTGGTATGGCTGGGTCCTGAGGCAAAGCTATTCCAAGTTTTCTAAGATATCTCCAGACAGACCTCCATAGTGGTTGCACAAGCCTGTACTCCCACCAGCACTGGAGGAGGGTTCCCCTTTCTCCACAGCCTCACCAGCATGTGTTTAATAAGTTTAGAATCCCTTCATGACTCCCAAATTTATTTATTAAACAAGTAAAAAAGATGTTTTACTATACTTGAATCTTCTACTGATTTTCCTCTCGTTGATATTTTTGAGTTCTGTATCATACTTGCCCACCTACACTACAAATGCAATGTAAATATTTCCTTTCTCTACCAAAATCTCTTGTACCATATATTTATGAAAATGATAATGATTGATGTCACCCATTTATCCTCTTTTGTAAAATCCTTGCCAAATTACTCAGTAGTCTTCCAGGTTTTTTTGATTGTTTGTTCTCATTCCAGCCCCCCACACACAAACAGAATACAAACATTTTTCTGTATCACTTTGAAGGGACAGGAGTTGAACAGAGTCCCCTGGTAAGCAGAGCGATTGGGAGGGGGACCATGGTTAAATAATAAGTGTAGAGAACTAAGATGGTTAGCTTCTTTCTTGCACAACTGATTGGAGACAAAAGCATGGTATTGTAAACCAAAGACCTGGAGCTTTTCTTTTTTCTTTTTTTTTTTTTTTTTTCGTTAGTCACCTACCAAACCTACATTACAGAAAGAAAATCATCTAAAGACTTTAAAGCCAGCTTTCCAGAATATACCGCATTGTTTTCTTTCTGAGTTCACTCTCAGCTTTGCAGAGTGTCTTTTTTGTCTAGGAAAAGCTGGTAAATGTGTCTTTCTTTTCCCTCAACAATAGCCTTTCAACTGCTGATTCTGGCTGCTTTTGTTTGCTGTGTTTGAGGTTTCTCTGCTGTTACACATCCTGGGTTGAGGCTTTTCCTGCTTTTAATTCTTTAACTGGCAGAGAAAATGGACCCGATATAGACCCCTAGACTGTAATAACTTCATTTATGTCAAGGCTTTGTAACCTGGCTTAGTTCATTGCAATGTGATTAGAACTGATATCAGCCACTTTCAGACATGGGCTATAAAGCACCTTATTCTGTTCTCTAGAATTCATTCAGCTGGGTTATAATGTGGCAGTATCATAGATGGGAGAAGAAAAATTCGTGGGCCAAAAATCAGGGGGGATTTTTCATGTGAAATTTCTCAATAGTATTAAATTATGATAGGAATGAGAAGGGCATTTCTTTTTCCTTTTAAGACATAAATATAGTTTTTTTTTAAGAGTAACAGATGAAGTAAATTAATGAAAACTTAACTTCTACACATTATACTGTATTAAAGAAAATATTAGCATAAGCTATAGAGCAATGCACAGGTAAGGAAATTTATCCAGACAAGTGTTCCTTTAGGCCAAAGAGGACCTTCAAATACTGCTTTTTCTACATGACATCTTCATCTTCATTGGGCAGATACTGTCCTTATTATCTTATTTATTATGAAACTTTTGAAAAGCCTGGCAAACACAAAATATCTCTTATAATTCTAGAAAAGTAGGTTGAGGCATCAACAGATGGATAGAAAATATGAGAATCCTGCTGAACCACACTTAAATGGCAAATCCTAAACATTCAAAAGACTTATAGAAAGTCGGGGTACTGTATGCTGTAATTACAAGAAAAATAAATGAATATGTTTGGAACTCTCTTGCAGGTATGGAAAATATCATTAACACTAAGATGTTGCAGTTATATGCTGATACACCCATGATCACAGTGCTCCAGAGACAGCAGGAGGATTAAAATACATCCAGGGACAAATTCTAAGACAAAGATTTGCCTGTGCTGTATGAGACAAAAGAAAATACATAAATATTGAATGTTTGTTGCTGAGAAAAAAATACTTAGGCTGGATAAATATGCAAATATTACATCTAAACTAATGATGAGAGGAAAGAAAATTCAAGAGGATTGATAACTCTTCTTTCAGGAGATATTTTAGTACCCTCTGGAGGATCCCTATTAAAAACACATTGATATCGAGACATGCCAGCTCCTGACAGCATCCCCTATTCCACTCCAAGTAGAAGATGAGCATCAAAGAATCTCAGGTGTGAGAAGGTTGAATTAGTGGCAAGCCTATCTGTTGGCAAAAAAAAAACCTTTGCTTCAACTGTAGACAGAATGCTGTCCAAAAAGAACAAAACTTAAAAGCAGGTAAGTCAACAGCCTAGCTCTTCCAAGACAGGGTAGGCAAGTGCTTCATAATTCCTGCTCTACAATCAATGTCTGTCAGAGAAACAGGGCCAAACGGCTGAAGATTGATTCTGTAATATATGGAGAGAAAATGGGAACTGTCTACACAGCCACTGGTATGTCATTTCTTAGTTTTGGAAGCTGCGGGCCCTGCACTTCCTATATAATCAGATATATTTATCCCTCTCAAGTCTCTGAGGTGTTTGAAGAATAGATAGCTAGAGTCTCATAGTTAAATTTTGAGTTGTTTAGGAATCAAGAGGGCATTGTGGATCTAAGAAGATGTTTTTAAAATTGTGATGCAAGCTAGTATGAAAGCTGAGTTAGATAGAGAAGTTTATACTCATGGAGATAGTTAGATAGTAGAATGTTAAAGTCAGGGACCAAATACATATAGACTGGACATTGAGAATGTATGCTAAGCCATATAACTCTCAGAATTGTGGCCTATTTATTTCAGTTGTTTTGTACTGTATTTATTGTTATAAGAGAAAGAACCATTTGTTGGACTGAAAAAAAAAAGAATTATGCATTCTGGCTGAAGGGTGAGAGGGTAGGAGGTTGGGGCTGGGAAGGGTGGAGGGAGAGGGCTGTGATGGAGATGTAACTTGAAGTAATAAATAAGCATTAAAAAAACACATAGCATCACCATTTCAAACCATTGAAAGAGGACAAAAATATACTGTCTGGGTCTATAAAATACAGTCATTCCCAATTAACATTGACAAAAGTAGTATTCTGAATAGCAGTCTGACAAGGTTTTCTGAAAAGCTTTGCTTTCCTTCTCTCTACAGACATCACTGACAATTACCTACTTGGATAATACAATTAATTATTCCTCTAACTAAATTAGCTTGTGTGTTTTTGTTTTAATGATTATTATTAATATCTTTTCCCCAAATTGGGAAGTTTGAGAAGAAAGTTACAAGGAAAATAAGTCATTTAATATAGATGTCTTCCTACTAAAATATCTGTGATCTTTATATGTTAACTAGCGTTTGTTGTTGACTGTGACCCAAACTTGAAACATCTTATGTCTTATCTCATTAATTCTTTTGAAGTAACACATCTCTGAGCAGATATCTAATGAGAATATGTTCCAAACTGTCAGAGGAAGAACTTCTCACAAAAAAAGTTGCAGTGTCTTCAGGTATCAAAATAATTATAGAGGTTCATGTTTGTCTTTCAAAGGAACTGTGAGGAACACACTAGAACAGTTGAAAAACAAAATGAAGAGGAAGCTGAGTGAAACACATCCTCAGTTGGATCCACTATTATACTAAGTCTATATTAAAATACTGGATTTTGTTCTGATACAGAATTATGGAGAATAATTTAGAAAGAAACACGGTTTCTGATTGAAAAACCTCAGAGTGTAGAAGTGTAATACAGAAAGTAAGAAATGGAAAGTAATTTGAAATGTTATAGATGTGAGGTGATATTTCCTAGGTCAGATGGTTATGGTGAAGATAGATATTAGAAATCACATTTTTCCTTTACATGATAATTGTATAAGACCTTAAGTCATAAATAGTCAAAAGAATAAAATCATTTAGATTTCATTCTAATAATTATACCACCCATTATGTAGACTCATTAATTATTATATGAAACATATACTTATAATCTATTATTTCTATAATAGAAAATATTTATAGTTTGAAATATATGATTTTGATGTTTGTAATGTCACCAACATTCTAGGAAGAATTATTTTTAAAATCATAATTATATATTGCAGAATTAAATGCTTATTATAGGAGAGTTATTTTCTTTCCAATTTAGTAGAACAACTCAGATAATTGAGATTGAAATAAATAATGGTAGAAATTTATCAGTTTTGTTTCAGAATTCTTCCTATGAATAGCTACTATTTCAATGTGTGGAGAACTTGAACTATGTAATTTAAAATTTTCACATAGTAAGTCTTTAATACCTCATTAAGTAGATTTCAATCCCCTATGCACATTTGTCTTTTGTAACATCATTTAGTACCCCACAGGTTTTGATGCTGCATAGGCCTTTATCTTGAAAATAACTTCATGGACCCTTTCCCTATATTGTTTGAATGTTTTGGAATGTCTACAGATACTGTAATTGTGTGATTGTCTAAACAGATTTACAATAGTCTATCTAGCAAAATACGTAACTCATTGCTTAAATAAAATATTAAAGTATTTTAAAAACATGGCCCCAAATTCCTATTTCAACATCTGTCAGTCTTCAGTATACACAAATGCCAATAAATTATATAAATAAAATTTATATAATACACAGTATATATTTAAAGTTAAAATATTAGGAAGTACAAAATACATCTTTCACTTCACACATATTTTGATGACTATGGTAATATAGGCACACAGGTTCACCCAATATTTAAAATGAAGTACTGAAATGTTGAATTCTCTTTTTTTTGTTTGTTTGCTTATTTTTTTCCTTTGTATTTCTTTATTTTTCTCCCTTTTCAAGGCAATCTTTATTTCAATCATTAAAGAAAAAGAAACTTCCCCATTTTTATTTATTTTATGTTTTTAATATTAATTTATTCAGGTTACATCTCCAACAGAGTGTCTTCTTTCCACCCCTCCCAGTCCCGCCCTCCCACTCTCTACCCCCTATCACTTCCATCACAATCCTCTGGAGTGGAGTGTCCTTACATAACAGTCCCCCACCCCAGTTCAGCAGTCATATGAGGGCCAAGAGCCTCTTCATACACTGGGGGCCTAAAGGCAGCACCACTAGGGCAAAGTGTCTCTTTGACAAGTAACAATGTCTATGTTCCAGTTCCCTTTGGTGCATTGGCTGTAGTACAGATATCCTGTACTAAATGGCTAAAAACCGATTATAAGAGAAAAGATGCCATGTGCATCTTTTTTTGAGTCTGGGTTAGCTCACTCAGGATGAGCTTCTCTAGTTCCATCTATTTGGCTGCAAATTGCATGATTTCATTGTTTCTGATAGCTGAGTAGTATGCTCTTGTGTAGATGTACCAGAGGGTTGTAGAAAAAATTAATTAAATTATGTTGGGCAACATTTGTAGAGATAATTAATTAAAATGTTTAACCAGTATTTAGGTAATAGTTAATTGATTCAGCAGCTGTTAATTCTTGCCCAGACGTTATAAATGAATACACACAGACACCATGTGGATTTTAACAAGCCTTGGGCTGAATTGTGCAAACTTAGCCCATCTAATCTAGCTCATAATTCCATTACCCAAATATGAACCCATATATACATATGTCCCCTTGGACTGCCATTCTCCACGCTATACAGATGTTCCTGGTCATGTGGAATGAGGTTCTTTTTTCTAACCATTGGTATGTGCCTCCTTCCTGCTCCTGGCTGGTATGCCTTCTTTTTCCTGCTGCTGTCTGGCATTCTTTAATCCTCTGTCTAAAGCACAGGCTTTCTGTTCTAATCTCAGGAAGTCCCACCTTTCTCTGTCTTTGCCCAATCTCAGGCCTGAGCATTTTATTTAACCAATCAGAGTCAATATAAGTTACAGACAGCAAACAGGACTAATTAACATTTTGAATGCTTAACACTACCTCAACAGAGGGGTTTTTTTGTTTGTTTGTTTTGTTTTGTTTTTATCCATTGCTCAGTTGAGGGACATCTGGATTGTTTCCATTTTCATTCTATTACAAATAAGGCTGCTATGAACATAGATGAGAAAACTTCCTTGTGATTTGATGAGGAATCATGTGTATGTATACCTGGAAGTGGTATGGCTGGGTCTTGGGGTAGAGCTATTCCAAGATATCACCAGACTGACCTCCATAGTGGTTGTACAACCTTGCACTCCCACCGGCAATGTAGGAGTGTTCCCATTTATCCACAACCTGGCCAGCATGTGCTGTCATTTGAGCTTTTGCTCTAAGTCACTCTGACAAGTGTGAGATGTAATCTCAGAGTTGTCATGAGATGCATTTCTTTGATTATTAAGGATGCTGAGCATTTCTTCAAGTGTCTCTCAGCCATTAGGGATTCATCCTTTGTGAATTCTCTGTTTAGCTCTGTTCCCCATTTTTTTTTATTGGATTATCTGTTTCTTGGCATTTAATTTCTTGAGTTCTATGTAAATTTTGGATATTAGCCCTCTGTCAGATATGGTGTTGGTAAAGATTTTTTCCCAATCTGTAGGTTTCCATTTTGTTTGAATGACAGTGTTTTTGCTTTACAGAAGCTTTTCAGTTTCATTAGGTCCCATTTATTGATTGTTGGTCTTAAAAAATGAGCTGTTGGTGTTCTGTTCAGGAAGTTTTCACCTGTGCTGATGAGTTTAAGGGTTTTACCCAACTTCTCTTCTAATAGATTTAGTGTGTCTGGCCTTATGTTGATGAACTTGGTATAGAAACAGACCCGTGGGTCAATGTAATCAATTGAAGACCCAGAAAGGACCCAAACACCCATGGTCACTTATTTTTTATAAAGAGACCAAAACCATACAATGGAAAAAGTACAGCATCTTCAACAAATGTTGCTTGTCCAACTGGATGTCCTCATATAACAGAATGAAATTAGACCCATACTTATCACCTTGTACAAAACTTATCCAAGTGGACTTAAATTTTCTGTTGGTGTTCTGTACCATTTGAACAAGGAAGAAGCTCTTCCTGAGTGAGCTAACCCAGACTCAGAAGGATGCACATGGCATCTATTCACTTATAATCAGATTTTAGCCATATAGTACAGGATAGCTATTATACAACCAATGCACCAAAGGGAACATGTACATAGACTTTGTTACCTGTCAATGAGACACTTTGCCCTAGTGGTGCTGCCTTGTAGGCTCCCAGTGCCTGAGGAGGCTCTTGGCCCTCATATGACTGCTGAACTGGGGCAGGGGACTGTTATGTAGGGACACTATACTCCAGAGGAGTGGAATGGAAGTAATAGGGGGTAGAGTGTGGGAGGGTGGAACTGGGAGGGTTGGAAAGGGGGCACTGCGATGGATATGTACCTGAAGTAAGCAAAAAACATAAAAAAGATTCATAAGTTTATGTCATAAGATTCATAATCTCTGTATTTTTGCTTCTTTCTTCTAATGGCATACTGTCATCCTCAATTTCATATTTGACAGCACTATGGGTCCATTTGCAATTCCATTCCAAAAATGTTAACAAACATTCTTTTGAACCCACTCAGACCTCATGGTTTTATCTTCTGTTCACAAGAGTTAAGTTTACTTTACATTAACCTGTTTTCACCCGCATATATCCTTTTAACTACCATGTTTTATTGTCATAAATACTTTTCTTTTCATTTAACCCTATTTTCAATCTCGGTACTAATCTAACCTCTCTGTTACTTTAGATTCTTTTTCTATGGACCTTCACCATTTTCTAACCATCAAAAAACTACATAAAAACCTGATTTGTACTTGATACACTTTCTTTTATTATATATTTACAGGTATATATCAATACTCTAGTTTTCATATATCTGTATTACTATTTATGTTTTTTTTTCTAACATACAACACTGCTAACACTGCTCATGAGTCTACTTTAATTTCATAGATACAAATCTCCAACTCTAACCATCTTCTGTATCTAAAATTGATAATAGTCAAATAATTTAAGTACACATTTTTTAATTTTTGATGTTCTACTCTTTGTGTTGCTATCGACTATTAAATACACACACATTTTTTTGATTGGATTATTTGGTTTCTTGGCATTTAATTTCTTGAGTTCTTTGTAGATTTTGGATATTAGCCCTCTGTCAGATGTGGGGTTTGTGAAGGTTTTCTCCCAGCCTGTTGGCTGCCGTTTTATTCCAATGACAGTGTCTTTTGCCTTACAGAAGCTTTTCAGTTTCATGAGGTCCCATTTATTGAGTGTTGATCTCAGGTCCTGAGCTGTTGGTGTTCTGTTCAGGAAGTTGTCACCTGTGCCAATGAGTTTTAGGGTTTTTCCCACTTTTTCTTCTAGTAGATTTAGTGTGACCGTCCTTATGTTAAGGTCTTTGATCCACTTGGACTTAAGTTTTGTGCAAGGTGATAAGTATGGGTCTAATTTCATTCTTTTACAAGTGGACATCGAGTTGGACCAGCACCATTTGTTGAAGATGCTGTCCTTCTTCCATTGTGCTGTTTTGGCTTCTTTGTCAAAAATTAGGTGGCCATAAGTGTGTGGGTCTATTTCTGGATCTTTAATTTGATTCCATTAATCTACTGGTCTGTTTCTATACCAATACCATGCTGTTTTTACAACTATTGCTCTGTAGTACAGCTTGAAATCTGGGATGGTGAGACCTCCAGATGTTTTTTTTTGTTTTTTTTTTTTGTTTTTGTTTTTGTTTTTGTACAAGATTGATTTACCTATTCTGGGCTTTTTGTTGTTCCATATGAAATTGAGAATAGCTCTTTCCAAGTCTATAAAAATTGTGTTGGTATTTTGATAGGAATTGCATTGAATCTATATATTGCTTTTGGTAGGATGGCCATTTTTATTATGTTGTTCCTACCTATCCATGAGCATGGGAGATGTTTCCATCTTCTAAAGGCCTCTTCCATTTCTTTCTTCAAGGGCTTGAAGTTCTTGTTGTACAGGTCCTTTACTTGCTTGGTTAGAGTTACCCCCAGGTATTTTATGTTGTTTGTGGCTATTGTGAAGGTGGTTGTTTCCCTTATTTCTTTCTCACCCATTTGTTTGTTGTATAGAGAACGGCTTCTGATTTTCTTGAATTAATTTTGTATCCAGCCACTTTGCTGAAGTGGGGGGCAGAGCTAAATAGAGAATTCACAAAGGAGGAATCCCTAATGGCTGAGAGACAATTGAAGAAATGCTCAACATCCTTAATTTTCAGAGAAATGCAACTCAAGATGACTCTGAGATTCCATCTCACACCTGTCAGAATGGCTAAGATCAAAAGCACAAATGACAGCACATGCTGTTGAGGGTGTAGAGAAAGGGGAACCCTACTCCATTGCTGGTGGGAGTGCAGGCTTTTGCAACCACTATGGAGGTCAGTATGACGATATCTTAGAAAACTTGGAATAGCTGTGCATCAGGACCCAGCCATACCACTTCTGGGTATACACCCAAATGTCTCTTCACGGAATCATAAGGAAGTTTCCTCATCTATGTTCATAGCGGCCTTATTTGTAACAGCTAGAAACTGGAAACAACCCAGATGTCCCTCAACCGAAGAATGGGTTAAAAAACTGTGCTACATCTACACAATGGAATATTATTCAGCTACCAGGAACAATGAAATTATGCAATTTGCAGCCAAATGGATGGAGCTAGAAAAGCTCATTCTGAGTGAGCTAACCCAGACTTAGAAGGATGTATATGGCATCTATTTACTTATAGTGGGATTTTAGCTATATAGTGGAGGATATTGATACTACGACTAACACACCAAAGGGAACATGGGCATAGACTTTTTATTTTTCATTTTTATTTTTATTTATTTTTTTCTCTATTTTTTATTCTTTTTTATCTGTTTGTCTGCTTATTTGTTTGTTTGTTTTTTAGTTCTCTCTTCCCGGCAATGAAACACTTTTCACTGGTGGTACTGCCTTGTAGACCCCCAATGAATGAGGAGGCTCTTGGCCTTCATATGACTTCTGAACTGAGATGAGGGACTGTTATATAGCGACACTCCACCCCAGAGAAATGGTTTGGAAGTGTTAGGGAGTAAAGAAAAAAAATAAAATGTGAAGTTTTGGCCTTTTGCTACTAATTGTCATAAACTGTTTAGGATAATTAGAAGTGCAAACTGCCGGGCGGTGGTGGCGCACGCCTTTAATCCCAGCACTTGGGAGGCAGAGGCAGGCGGATCTTTGTGAGTTCGAGGCCAGCCTGGTCTACAAAGCGAGTCCAGGACAGCCAGAGATATTCAGAGAAACCCTGTCTCGAAAAACCAAAAAAAAAAAAAAGAAGTGCAAACTAATACTCATGCAAGCCAGTCATTTCATTAGGTACTATGACAGTCTATTATAGTTATTTTCTAAGCTAATCAGAAATAAAGCTGCTAAGAGACATGCAACATCTACTTATCCTAATATAAGAGATAGATACGGCCTCTTCAAAAACCTTAAGAGATCTGCAGAATATGGCATTCAAAGATGTCTTCTTAACTTTAGATTTTTTTATGTATCGAGACATATCAACCCCTGACAGCACCCCCTATTCTACTCCAAGTAGAAGATGAGCATTGAAGAATCTCCAGTCGGAGATGATTGAATTAGTCGCAAGCCTATCTCTTGGTAGGAAAAGCCCCTTGCTCCAACTGTAGACAGAATGCTGTCCAAAAAGGACAAAACTTGGAAGCAGGTAAGTCAACAGCCTAGCTCTTCCAAGACCGAGTAGTCAAGTCCTTCATAATTCCTGCTTTACACTCAATGTCTGTCAGAGAAATTGGGCTAAATGGCCGAAGATTGATGCTGTAATGTATGGAGAGAAAATGGGAACTGTCCAGACAGCCACTGGTATGTCATTTCTTAGTTTTGGAAGCTGAAGGCCCTGTATTCCTATAAAATCAAATATATTTATCCCTCTATGGTCTCTGAGTTAGTTGAAGAATAGATAGCTAGAGTCTCATAATTAAATTTTGAGTTGTTTAGGAGTCAAGAGAGTGTTATAGATGTAAGAAGATGCTTTTAAAATTGTGTTGCAAGTTATTATGAATGTTGAGTTAGATATAGAACTTTAAACTCATGGAGATGGTTAGCTAGTAGAATGTTAAAATTAGGTGCCAAATACATATGAACTGGACATTGGGAATGTACATTAAGCCATATAACCCTCATAACTGTGGCCTAATTACTGCTATTGTTTTGTATTGTATCTATTATTATAAGAGAAAGAGCCATTTTTTGGACTGAAAGGGGGAGCTGTAGGAGGAAATAAGGTATACCTTAAACTTAAAAAAAAAGGGAAGAGGATGGAGGGTTGAGGGTGGGATGGTGGGACTGGAGGGGGGAGTAGGGAGGGGATTGCGATTGAGATGTACCTTGAAAAAATAAAAAATAAAGAAAAAAAAGAAATATAAAGCAAAAAAAAGAAAAATAGGAAAAAATGCACACACATATATATGCGCATACACACACACATGTGCACGCATACACATAATCATTCCAAATGAAGAAATGTTAATTCAAACTTTATATTCATACATTGGTTAAAAATTAGAAAGTAGATTCATCTGACAAGAATTGTTTTCTGACACACACATGAAAATGCCAACTATATATTGTCTGCTTTTTTGACTATTTAAAATTGCAGATGTGTCTTAAGGCAAACTGTGAATTGTTTTAATGATAAAAACATGCAAAATATTGTCCTCTGACATTTAGTTAAAAAAGTATTAAAGAGTGCAATAAAGACAGCACTTGGTTTTGTTTTCAACAGAATGAGTAAGATGACTCATGAAAAATGACTAGCAGTTTATTATTCAGGCATAAAAAAGGGGATATTTTAAGCAAAATATCTGAAGTTGCAAAAGTGAACAAAATGTGCTCTTTTTTTTATATAAGTAGTTTTTTTTTTTTTCTTCAAGTTACATCTCAGTCACAAACCCTTCCCTATTCCCCCTTCCTGTCCCACCCTTCCCCCCTCTTCCCCCTCAACAGCTTCCCTTTTCAATCCAACAAATGGTTCTTTCTCTTATAACAGTAAATTCTATACAAAACAGCAGAATTAAGTATGCCACATTTATGAGAGTTAAATGGCCCAGTATACCTTCCCAATGTCCAGTTCATACATATTTGGCCCCTGACTTTAACCTTCTACCTTCTAACCATCTCCATGAGTTTAAAGTTCTAGAACTGACTTAGCTTTCATACTAACTTGCATCACTATTATAACCATCTTCTTAGATCTAGAACGCCCTCTTGATTCCTAAACAACTCAAAATTTAGCTATGAGACTCAAGCTGTCTATTCTTCAACCACCTCAGAGAGCTGAGAAGGATAAATATATCTGATTATATAGGAAGTGCAGGGCCTGCAGCTTCCAATACTAAGAAATGACAAACCAGTGACTACTTGGACAGTTCCCATTTTCTCTTTTTGGTTCGGGCCCCAAACAGGTTTACTACGACCCAAACCAGCAGGAAGTCATTTTAAGAGAGCAACGTCCCATACCCAGAGGGTGGTGAGGGTGTTTCTCCGCCCCCCCCCCACTTTTTGGTTATTTGAAGGACAACTGAAAACTCTGTTATTTAGGGGAAGAGATTACAAGTTCTTAAATGGTCCTGTTTAATGGGTTTTGGAGGTTAGACCCAGGGTATTCCTTCTTTCCCTTTTCTGTATCCTTCTTTATCTCCTATGTAGGAAGCACGGACTTGAGAAAAATTGAGACATAGACATAGCACAGGAAGGACCAAGAAGAAGGGTCAGATTATTGAATATGCCCTTATACCTTTGTATATTGATACAAAATTAGTAGCATATTTGGCTAAAGTGGTATTGACCATTGTTTATTGTGCAAAAATAAGATTGTATTGGACTACGTCGGTATTGATATTTGTATATTGATACAAAATTAAGATTATAGTTGGCCACAATGGTATTGACCCTTGTATATGGACGCAATATTAAGATTGTATTGGGCCACATAGGCATTGATCTTTGTATTTTGATACAAAATTAAGAGTATATTTAGCCACATTTGAATAGATCTTTGTATATTGATACAAAATTAAAGGTAACGCTTCCTAATGGTATCGTACCTAGAGATACTTAAAAATGAAATGTGAAGCTCTGGCCTCTTGATACCAACCGTCTAAAACTGTCTAGGATAGTTAAGAAAAACAAACTCCTAGTCATGCATGCATGTCACCTTGTTAGCTACTAAGAGAGTCTATTACAGATATTCTCTAAGCTACTCAGTAATCAAGTTGTTAAGAGACAAGCAACATTTGCTTATCTAAATACAAGAGATAGATAGGGCATCTTCAAAAACCCCAAGAGATCTGCAGAATATGGCATTCAAAGATGTGGTCTTAAATTAAGATTTTTTTTGATATTGTGACATATCAATCAGCTCCTGACAGGTGAAAGCCGGATTCCTAGCCAAAGAGTGGTGAAGCAAAGCAAACCTAAATGCATTTCAAAGATGTGGCTACCTTAACAAAAGCTGTTGCCTTGCAGCAAAGGCAGAGAGCTAAGGCTTAGCTCTACTTACATACTAAAAAACTGGCAGTCTTTAAACAGACGTTCAGAACAGAATTGAAAATTAAGGAACTCATAATGCCTCAATACGTTTGGATTCCAATTGAGTTTGTTCCTCTTAGCATGCAAATGATTTTTACCCTGACAATTGTGGTTCTGGGTATCTTTTTTGACAAATTTCAGACTAGTATAGTCTTAAAGGAAAGAATTTACAGATGGAATGCTAAATTGCCAACAATGATAATGAAGGAAAGAGGGAGGCCCTTCCCAATAGATAATACAAAATTGATGGCAGCTGGAGCTAAGAGCTCCCTGGCTATGAGGTGCTTCTCAGGGCTTTCTGGGAAGGGTCTACCAGTGAAATAGAGTCACAACTAGATTCTAAGGAATAATGAACAAAACTTTAATTGCAGCATGAGATGGCATAGTTAGACATTCCAAGGCTTTTGGAATGCTGTTTCTTTGCTTGGTTTTTGTTTAGATGTCTTAGGTTTTCCTATATTGGGATGTAGAAAGGCTATTTTTCTGGTTTGGCATTGCTAAAACATAAGAAATTTTTGAAGATTTTGGGCAGATTTTGAATTGTCACTACAGTTCAAAGTTGCTCTTTGAGTTACAAAGTTACTTAAATCTGGGATTTAAATGTAATATTTGAGCAGGGTGGTTCTGGCACTCATCCTTAATCCCTTAATCCCATCACACTAGAGGAAGAAACAGGCAGATCTCTGCATTCTAGACCAGACTGGTTTAAACAATGAAGGCAGGGTGGGAACCCTGATGATAAGACAAGGCTGCTTACTAAAGACAGTCTAGAATTCAAAAATGACACATTTTTCCCGCTTGAGGTTAAGTTTAATAATGTCCTTACTGATCGAATGGATAAATGTACATGATCTTAAATTTATGTAAAGAGAAAAGGATCACAAGTCAGTCTCCTTAGGTGTGAGACTCCCACAGGAGAACTGGTTTCAAGAGACATTTTGCCCCTAAAAAAGATCTGTTAATTGCTGGGTGTGGTGGTTCATGCCTTTAAACCCAGAATTTTGGAGGCAGTGGCAGGCTAATCTCTGTGAGTTCAGGCTAGCTTGGTGTACAAACTGAGTCCAGGACAAGGATACACAGAGAAATCCTGTCTCAAAAAAAAAAAAAGAAAAGAAAAGAAAAAAGCGAGAGAAAGAGATATATTCTGTTAATCAGTGTAAGAACCCAGAGTTAGGCTGGGTAAGAACTTGCAAACTGCATGTCTCCCACAGCCAACAGTTAAGAAAAGCTAACATAAATTAGCATATCATGCTATTTTAAACCAATCTACTTAAGGATGGAGTTTCCATGGGAGAATTGGAATTCAAACTAATACAAAATGGTTTAAGTAATGTTATTGTTTAATAGGGGTAACTCAATTATTTAAATTTATACCTTGATATCAAAACTTGGGAGACAAGGACAAAATAGGTTCCTTGTGTGTTTGAGGCCAATCTAACCTACAGAGCTCTATAGAGCAAATCAAGACAGCCCAAGCTACAAAATCCCTGTGTCAATATGGATAAATATATCCACATAGAAATTAAATCTCCAAAGAAAGGAGAAAAGGAAAGAAAGAATATATAAATGCATACCTTTGTTCCCAAAACATGGGAGACAAAAACAGAGACAGATTGGTTCCTTTTGAGTTTGAGGCCAACCTAATCTACAAAAAGCCAGAACAACACAGAATAAACCCTGTTTTAATCAATTAATAAATTTATGTCAACTGTGGAGGAGAATACTTAAACTCCCTATAGTCTTATGTTGTATTTTCAATTTAAAATAGATTATATATAGCATATATATATAATACTATTACATGCCATGTCTTTCTTCTGTTCAAAGAACAGAAAATATTCCTTAATTGATTTATGCATCCTGCATATCCAAGACATTTTGGTAATTGCAGAACTATATGTTACTTGTGAGAAATTATATATTTTCAGAACAACGGGACCAGAGTCCAAAGAAGACAAGACAAGTAACCTAAATGATCCAGCCTCATAGACTGTCTCAATAGCTGTTTCCTCAAAAATCTGCATCAAGAACAACTTCAAACAGCTTACTGAGATGGCCCAGCCTCAAGGACTGAACTTTCCTATCAAAGTCCAGCTTCGAACTACAAACTGCTCAGGACATTCAAATTGTTGAGCACATATAGACTGGACAACAAATGTTACTATTAAATTGATTAACCATGTTTTCCATTTTATTTAGGCCCCCAAAAAGGTTTTCTGCATCCCAATTCAGCAAGAAACAGTTTTAAGAGAGCAACGTCCCATTCCCAAAAAGTGGAATGGATGGTTCTTTGGTCATTTGATGTGTTATAAATGTTGTTTAGTGTAATGGTTACAAATTATTAAATGATCTTGTTAAGTAAAATATAGGAGATTAGATTCAAGGACTTTTCTATTTCTTTTTCTTTTCTCTATCCTTCTTTCTTATATAGGGGGAGGAGACTTGAAAAGAAAAAGAGGGGGAATATATGTATATAATATAGAAATGATAAGATATAAGGATAGATTGTTGAATCTGTTACAAAACTCAAAACTATTGTTATTCTTTAAAAAAGGTTATCTTTTGATACATTGGTATAGAATTTTGTATATTGATACAAAAATAAGATTAAGTTTGATTCATTAGTATAGAATTTTATATTTTTACACATAATAAGTATATTTCAACTCTTATATGAGGTATTGTACCTATATAACTCATTTAAAAGAACAGGTTTACTTCCGATCCTTTCATGGATTGCTATTGAAATCTATTTAGGAATCTGGGTAATACAGGTTGATGGCTGGCCAGTCACGCTTCTGGTCATGTCAAATAGTAGTCTTAATTTATCACAAAATAGACTTAAGATGTTAAACAGATAGTAAATGGTTAAAAATATACAGTTTGCTTGTTCAGAGATAGATAGATTTATAAATAAATCGATAGATGTCTTCAAAACCCCCAGAGGTATACAGTAAATGGCATTTAAAGATGTTTTTATTATTTTAAAAATTGTTTGACTTAAGACAGTCAGCTCCTGACAGCTTCCATTTGAATTGGAAGAAGAAAATAAGCATCAAAAAGAAATATCCCATCAGGAGATAATTCCTATTGGGCAAAAAATGCCCCTGCTCTCTCAACAGACTTATATACAGTCCAAAGATGGACCAGAGCTTAAATGCAGGTAAGTCGATGTCCTGATTCTACAGAGACAGAATGGGAAAATCCTTATTTCCTGCTGCACAATTTAGTCTGTGAAAAATGCTTGGCCAGAAGGCTGAAGATGATGCTCCAATGATATCAAGAGATATTTGGGACTGTCTAGGCAACAAACTGTCATATTTCTTTTTGGAAGCTGCTCCCCTATGCTTCCTATTCACTCAAATAATAATTTTATCCCTTATGTCTTTGATGGGGTTGAAAGCGTAATAGTTATAAAATTTCAATTGAACTTGAGTTGTTTAGGATTTAAAAGGATATTTTCAAGTCTAAATAAAATCTTTAGGTTTATAAATATAGGATATATTTATGTTATATATTATATATATTTATATATATATATAGGATATATAGAAATTATTTAGATTCAGAACTTTAGACACGCCAAGATAGATAATGATTTTTTTCTTCAGATTGCCTGATACAATAGGCTAAACATTATGTGTGTAACTTTTATATATGATTTTCTTGATTGTTTCATATTTGTTCTTATTGTTTTTACTATATAAGTTAAAAAATTTAGCCTTTTTACTAGACAAAAAGAGGGAATTATTGGGGTAGTGTTAAGCATTCTAAATGTTAATTAATTGGTCCTGCTTGATGTCTGTTACTTACATTGACTCTGACTGGTTAAATAAAATGCCAAGGCCTGAGATTGGGCAAAGAAAGAGAAAGGTGGGACTTCCTGAGATTAGAACAGGAAGCCTGCACTTAAGATAGAGGATTAAAGCATTCTACCCAGGAGCAGAAAGAAGAAGGCACACAACATGGGTTATATAAAAGAACTTCATTCCACATGGACAGGAACATGGGCATATCATGGAGAATGGCAGTCCAAGGGGACATATGCATATATGGGGTCATATTTGGGTACTAGAATTAAGAGCTAGCTTAGATGGGCTAGGATTAAACAATTCACGCCAAGGCTTGTTAAAATCCACATGTTATCTCTATGTACTCATTTATAATGGATGTTTAAGGATTAGCCGCCAAACCAATTAACAATAATATAAATACTGGATAAATTGTTTAATTAGCCATATATTTTTTAACAGGCATTTTTGAAAGTAATGTCTAATTGAGGGACAGAAAAAGTGAAAAATCAGAGAAAGATTTGACAGAATGAGCCAGAGATAAGATGTACAAAACTCTTAGAGAACAGGACAGGAAAGAGAGGTACTTAGGTGCACCTCTGAGATAGAAGAGGTTTGTTACCAAGAGGCTTGCTTGTTTGTTTCTTTGTTTTTTGGAGACAGTTTTACAGATACAGGTTGCAGAGAGAGCAAGCTAGGCAGAACAAGACAGAGAAATGAGGGACCAGAAGATTAGAACATCTTGCCAAAGTTAGTATCAGGCTAAGCAGAGCAATTCAACCTAAAACCATTGGAAGCCAGTTTGAATCAGTCAGATTGGACTAGAACTGCTGAGTTGACCCAGTCAGCAAGACTTCAGAAAGAATTAGAAAGGCTTGGGAAAGGCTCTCATCTCAACCCCTCACCTGAGGAAATAAAAACAACATTTACATGAAATATATTATAAGACTGAATTACCAGTGCCCAAAAAATCCCTTATACCAAAATAGGCTGTGCAACATAAAGTGGACTCAATGGGGAAAGGAGAATTTAAAAAAGACAATCTCAAGCTTTGTGGGAAGGGATGGGAGAGTAAGGAATCTAACATGATCTGAATAAAAAAAAGAACTTCTAGATTATGTCCATCTCTGAACTCAATTTGCACTACAAAGCTTTACTAATAAAAACATAATGGTATACACACACACACACACACACACACACACACACACACCCCAAAAAAACAAAACAAAACAAAATCAACACCAACAAAAAAATGGAAAACATGATCACTAGGATTATATTGATGATCAAAATGTAACTACAACTCTTAGAGACAGCTGACCTGATTTTTTTTATAAAGAAGCCAGAAATATACACTTGAAAATAGACAGCATCTTCAACATATTTTGTCAGTCAATTTTGTTGACTGCATGTAGGTGAATCCAAATAGAGTCATACTTATCAACCTGCTCAAATCTCAACTACAATGGATCAAGTATGAAATTTTCAACCAAATGGATGGAACTAGAAAAGTTCATTCTCAGTAAGTTAAACCAGAAACAGAAAGATACACATACTGTACTCACTTATACCTGGATTTTAAACATATAGTACAAGACAACTATCTTACAACCAACAGACCCAAAGGAGCAGGAACCTAGCATGGATATCCTATGAGAAACTCCACCCAACAGTTGATCAAAACAGATTCTGAGACTCACAGCCAAAATTAGGGATAGCACTGGTAGTCATGTATATGAGAGGAAGGAGGAATAGAGACACAGAGGGGATAAGAACACCACACTAAGATCAACAGAACCAATCAACCTAGGCCTCTAGAGGCTTACAAAGACTGAAACACTAAAAAAAAAAAAAAGAAAAAGAAAAGGAGAAGAAGAATTAGAAGAAAAAAAAATCATATATAGACCTGACCTAGGCCCCTATACATATAGATGATAGTCAACTTGGTTCCATACAGATCCTTTAGCAAGTAGAGTGGAGGGAAGTCTTTGCCTCATGACTTCTGTTACCTGTTAGTGGAACACTGGGCTGCTATGTTGGGACTCAGCAAGAGGAAGCTGTTATCCTTCATGTGACTGATGAATTGAGGGGTGTTGATATGTGGGAACCCTCTTACCCAAGGAGAAAGAGAGGAGGGAGAGGGGGAAGAGGATGGGAGGGTGAGACTGGAAGGTGAGAAGGGAGAGGGCTGTGTTCAGGATGTACTTTGAATAAATAAATGTTGAAAAAGAAAAAAAAAACCTAAATGGGCCAACATTGAGTCTGATAGAAAAGAAAGTGGGGACTAGCCTTAAACTCATCTAAACAGGAGAAAACTTTCTGAGCTAACACTTATAGTACACAAAATAAAAGTAACAGTTAAAAATGATATTTCTTGGAATTGAAAGCCTCTGTATAGCAAAGGGTACCATCTTTCAGGTAATGCAATTAAAATATTAAAAGTGGGATACAGGCATTAAGTATTTATTTCCATTTTTCTTATTTTATTAGTCTATTTATTTGTTACAATTGGATCACAGCCCCTTCCCTGCTACACACTCAGTCCCAACCTCCTGCACTCTTACCCTCTCTCTTCTCTCCTTCTCCTTGGAAGGGAAGACCCCCACATGTCAAGCCCCCTCAGTTCATCAGTTACATGAGGGCTAAGAGCTTCCTCTTCCAGTGCAGCCCAACTAGAGTAAGGTGTTCCACAGTCAACAGAGCCCATGTCAGAGATGGTCCCTCCCCACTCCACTTGCTACAGGATCTGCATGAAGACCATGCTGTCTGTCATCTATAAATATGTAGGGAGCGCCTAGGTCCAGTCTATGTAAGTTTTTTCTTTTTGATTGATGTTTCAGTCTCTGTAAGCCTCCAGGTACATAGGTTGTTTGGGTCTATTGTTCTTCATGTGGATGAAACACAAATGCCTGAGATATACTTAAAGAAATATTTGACATTTGTGTTCTCATCTGGGAAATACAAATCGAAACTACTTTTTTTGCTATTTCATCTTATACAAATCAGATTGGCCATGATCAATAAAATGAATGATGGTTCATGAATGCAAGGATGTGGACTAAGTAGAATATTGACCCATAGTTAGTAGAAATACAAACTTTAGACCCACTATGGGTATTAGTATGGCAATTCCTCAGAAAGTTGAGGGTAGATTGGCCTCAAGATATAGCTGTAGCCCTCTTATGCATATACCCAAAACACTATAGATCCCATCATAGAAACTTTTGCTCAATCATGTTCATTGATGTTCTTTTCATAATATCCATAAATACGAAACCACCTAGATATCTATCAAATGTTGAATGACTAGTAAAAACCTGGTACATTTGCACAATTGAATATTACTCTATTGTAGAAATAAAAAAATTGTAATTACAGCAGAAATATAAAGCTATCAGGAAGTAGTGTTAACCCCTAACCCATCATTATAAACAAATACACACAGACACCTGATGGATGTGTGTATTTTAGTCAGCCTTAACCTGTGACTGAGCAACTCTATTTTCCCAAATAAACCCCAGTGTATACATATGTCCTCTTGGACTGTTATTCCCCACATTATGCCCTATGTTCCAGGCCAAGTGGAGTTATGTTCTTCCATGTAACCCATGGCCTCTGGCCTTCTTCCTCTTTCTGCTTCCTTCTTCCTCATGGCTTGCCTCTCCTCTTTAAAACCTCTTTCTCCCTGAAAAGCCCAGAAATTTCAGCTTCACCTACTTCTCTCAGACTCAGTCACAGGCCTCAGCATTTTAGGGAAACCAATCATATATATTTGGAAGCAAGAGTTACAAATGTCACTTCAGGGTAAATGATTTCCAACTAGTACAAATAGGAAGACAGGTGACAATCAATTAACAATTGTATACAAGCAGGTCACCCTATCACTTAGTTTTTTTTAAGGTATTAGAATATTCACAGGTAAGTGAATGCAACTAGAAACAAATCATCCTCAATGAGATAACACATACCCCAAAATAAAAACATGTTATATACTCCCTTATATATGGATTTTAGCAGATAAGTCTTTTATAATCAGGGTACAATCCATACTACATGACCATAGTTTTATATATATATATATATATATATATATATATATATATATATATATATAATAAAGAACTTCTAGAGAGGGGAGAATATCCCTATAAATCAGAAATATGGTTAAGGGTGAATGGAGGAATGGTTAAGCATGGATGGGGAATGGATAGGATGAAATGAGAGGATCAAGCCAGGTGGAAAGAGGGACATAAAGGAGAGCATATGGAGTGGAACAACTAAAATTAAGGACCATTTTATGGGCCATGTGGAAAGCGAATATTGTAGAAACTTCTCAAAATATATACACATATAAAAATAATCTAAATGGAATCATCAAATAATAAGCCATACAAAGCTGCCACCAGATATCTCTTGCCTCCAAATGAAACCTTCGGTGCTCAAAATGGCAACGTCTAATGAAGTTCTACTCCAATAGAGCCCTGTGGAAACCCCAAACAACGCACACTATTGTCAACATTACTAATTGGTCTCCACAAACTGACTGTAGGGCTCTACTGCTGAAGACAGCACTTGCATAGTACATTGACACACAAAAGTTGAGCTTTGCCTACCTAGAGTCTTCACAACTTCCCAATAGTGTTCTTGGTACTGGAAGATATTCTGCACACAACCAGAAGACAAAGGTAAAAACCAATTCAGTTAAACACTCTCTTATTTACAAAGGTGATCATGCCTGAAAGATATGCGGGTGCAATAGTGGGACTAAGCTTGTGGAAGTAATAAGTCAGTAACTGATTGGATTTAAGGCCCACTCCATGAGATAGAACCCATCTATGTCACTGATCAGATGGCCTAGGACCTGAGGCTGGTTAGGTCATGGATCTGGGAGAAAACCAAATATTATTGTTCTGCTAAAGAATATAGCAGTAAAATGACTTCAATGGCATTCTGCTATAATCATAAATCAGTGTCTTGCTCAGCCATCATAAGAGAAACCACATACAATAGTTGGGAACTAAGGCAGAGATCTGAAACTAAACAATGTGTAGAGAATGAGAGACCTTGGAACACTCAGTCCTAAATAAAATTTCTCCATCAACTCCTTCCCTTCAGTGGGCAGGAAACTCTGCAGTTGAAGTGGAAAGATTGTAGATCTTCTGAGTTTGGAAGACCCTCAGCCTTCTAGATATAAAACTGGCACACATCTGAACTCACAGAAAGTGTGGCAGCATTCACAGGGCATACAAATGTCTAAAGCAGATGGTTTCCCAGATCCTAGAAGGGACATGGACACAAGCTCCCATCCATGAATCAAAAGCTATCAACAGTTTATAATGACTAGCAAAGAAAATTTAGCTTTCTCTCTGGAGTCCCACTGTGTATTCAAATGACACTTAAGGGCAGCCCTATCAAATCTGAGGTACTTAGACACCTAAGCAGTATTGGATATCGGTTCTGTCTCATGAATCAGGCCTTAAATATAATCAGATATCAGTTGGTTACCCTCCCAATCTTGGTGCCACTATTGCAAAATTGTATCTTGCAGGGGCTTGTTTGTTTGTTTTCTTGACTTTCTCTAGTAGTGTACAGAGCACCTTCCACTACCATGAATGCTAATATAATTACATACATAGCAGTAGATTGCCAACATAAAATGAACTTCATAGTATTTTTAGAGTCATTTTTCTCATAATGTTTGTATGGGCATTCTTTTTAACCTTATAGGTCTTTTTCTTAGAGATTATGATCTCTGATTTTTTTGTATTTTTTAAGATTTCTATGTGTGTGAATGTATGTATCGCTGAAACTGTGTTCATTGTGCTTTTTATGTTGTTCTTTTTTTTACTTTTTGTCCTATTCTGTTATATTTCTTTTTATTTTATCTTATTTTTATTATTATTAATATTTCTATTATTGTCTTACATTCTGGTTTGTTTTCTGATGAGTAGAGAATAAAGAAACATTGACTAGGGGGGTTGAGAGTTGGAGAGGATCTGGGGACAGTTGAGGAAGGGGAAAGTCATAATTAGAACTTAGGGAACAAAAATGTCTATTTTCAATTAAAAATAAAAGATGTATAACCATAAATAAAAAATAAAAAATGAGATTAAAAAAGCAAAATCATTAGTAATGAATCCATACAACAACACTATATAACTACATTTAGTTGATTTGTGCACCTATGCTGATAATTAATCAACAAGCTTAATTGACTGTTATTTACTAAATATTTGGCTCTGAAATACACATACCTATTTCATCTTGTATTTATATTTTGCATAATAATTTATCTGTACTAGGGATTGTGGAAAATATATTTGGTTTTATGTTTATAAGTGCTTACATATTCCAGGTCTTGCTTATAAAGTTAATCTACGATTAAAAATCATTTCAGAGTTATCAATTAATTTGATTTAGAATAAATAAAAAGGTTGGGGTATACCTAAGTGGTAGAATCGTTCTTAACATGCTAATCATTCTGGGACACACACACACACACACACACACACACACACACACACAAATGCACTTTATTTCAGTTATATCTTTCTGATAAGGTACAAATTCAAAAAAATTTTAAGATAGTAATCATTTTGTGTGTGATCTATTCATCAGGGATTCCTGTCAAGCTTGTTGGGTATTCTGCTTCATATACCCTTTGTTTCACTGAGCTGACTTGATGTTATTGTTCTGGCAACTTGGCTTGTATGGACATCCCAAAAGAATTTAGTTCACATCTAGCTTATTGTGTCAGTGGTTGGAATGAAAGGATCATGGCGCTCCCCATCTCAATTTTTTCCACATGATTTCTCTATGCAGTAGATCTTATGGTTTTATTAAGCTTCCTTTATTAGGACTCAGACTAGAATGAACATGTTCCATAGAAAAAGAAGCTTATAATTCACTTGTTCAGGCTGAAAGTAGCAAAGTATTTCTTTGTCAACTAGTAATGCTAAAAGCAGACCCAGAGTCTCTTTAGACTTATACAGATGTAGCAGGCACATTTCCTAAAAAATGCTAAAAAATTTCTGAAAGGCATCATTTATCCAGTGAAACAAACAAGGATATAAGGAATGCCTTTTCAATAAGATCTAATTTGATTACATGTTTGGATTATTTATAAATTATTTCCCCCTTTTTGTTAATTCAAAGAAACTGAGTATACGAATTTTTATGCAATTGTATATCAAATATTATATACTTATTTTATTAAAATAAATGTAATAGTGGTAGAAAAAAGAGGTATTTCTTAATGTACATGTGAGTTTATTTCATTGATATTATATTGTTACATTATTTAAGACATTTATCAATTTCATTTTATTTAGTAAAACATAATTATTCAAAATATTAACTTATTCTATTTAATGCAATGCTATTTAGGTTAAATTTGCACAATTAGTTAATGCATTAAAACTTTAAAACTTATTAGAATATTCATGACATAATTTAGTGCTCAATGAAGATGATTATCCTTAAATTATTTCTGAAACATTCCTAAGATTTATTTCTGAAACATTCCTAAGATACTTTGAAATAGCTTCAAAAGTATAGCTACATCCTACTTCCTATAATTTTCTAAAGGAGGGAAATTATTTGGTTATCAACGAAGTCCAATAGAAGCTTCTGTAAATCACTTCCATTTATAGGCATAGTTTTCTAAAGGGAAAATATCCCCTAACACCAGGCTAGAGCTACTTTATTCTGAGTAGTGGATTAACATGAAGTCCACTAAATAGAAATTTTAGTTACAATTCATTAATATGTTGTTAAGCACATTATTCTAGTGCTACTATGTAGAAGAGAGACAGCATCCGCTCCTGACAGCTGTTCCCTGTACGTTCTCTGTACACAGAAAATGAAGCAGCATCCCTCTCATTCTCTCCGAAAAGACAGCTTTCAGAATGTTATGCAAATGACATGACCCTCTAGCTGTGGCATATTCTTCAAAAAGACACCTACCTTCAACAATGACAGAAAGTAACTATGTGACAAACGAGCTTGCTGCCTGCACACATGCCAGGGATTTCACCTAGCATCCTTGGATGTGATAAAATTAACATGACCTCCATCGCCAAGGACATTATAATCAATGCAACACTGACAAACAGGAGAAGCAAATGTGGGGGCTGTGTTACTCATCTGCTAGGCTTTCAGTTAAACCCTTTAAAAATCAATTTCCCTTTTATTTTGTTTTATTTTCTTTGGCCTGAGATCTACTCAGGGAGACAATCTCTATTGTCTTACTTACGGGAAGACTGTGTTTTCTGCAGTCAGGAAGTGAGGTAACATGATATACTTGAGTAATTAGAAGGTAGGTAGACAATATAAACCTAGGAATAATATTCATATAGAGATTAAGGGTATTGCCTTATTGTTAGTGCAATGTAATATTTTTCCTTGTTTTGTCATTGATTTTTTAGAGAAAAATCTACTAAAGAGAAAAATCAAGTGCTGTATTTTTTTATTGTGAAAATTTTACAAAGAAGTACAATAAAATATATTCAGTGATGCTTCAAAATAGGTAAAGTACAATACACATATTTTGTGCTACATACATCAGTGGAGAAGCAGTCTATTTGAAGTTTATTTTAACTTATTTGTAGCCATCTAATGTCAGAAAGCAACTACATAACATTTTCAGTCAGCCTTGATAGACTGAGGAAAAACTCAAAATTCTAAGCAAAAATATCCTTGTGGCATGAAACTGAACTTTGCTCCCAAGTTCTTTGGATTCTATAATTATTGTGAAGCTGCCCTACAGATAAACAATGTTAAATAATTTATACTTACTGTTCATGGTTATTTCAGATATGTGAAAATAATTAAAAAACTAATAAAAAATGATTAAAGATATATTAATGAGAATGGGACACAATAAATTGAATTTATTATAATACAAAAATACATTTTAAAATCTACCTGAAATTCTGTGGTCTTCAATTAAAAATAGTATATTTACTTCTGCATTGTATGTATGTTAAATATGTGTGCATATATTGATTATATGTGTAATGTAGACACACACATGTGGTCTAAACATGTGTATTAATTAACATAAATTGGAATAATTTTTATTATTTCAATATATAATCTTATGTTGTAAATTGTCTACATGCTCTAAAAATTATAAGTTAATTTGGGAATAAAGATTTAATATATTAAAATATCAAATGATTTTCAAAGTTATATAAATTACAGAAAAGGAAAACTAAAGCTTTATTTTATTGACAGGAAAACTAACCTGAATTTCTAAATACACCTTAAAATAAAATTGATATTTAGAAGATTTTCTAACTGTCAAGCCAATGTGTTTTTAATATTAGATATTTAATCAACTAATCACATATGATTATAAATAGTTCCTCTCTGTTAAATGTGGTGCACCCTTGCTCATAGATATTTATTGTGTTATGATTAAAATTTTATCTAATATATGAATTAACAATAAAAAAACCCAAAACACAATGTGAACAAAAATATGGCCTTATTTTTATATTGCTCATCTAATCTTGGATATGGGGCTGGTTCTGGACTGAGATTGATATGTTTATTTGTTTTTGGTATAATTCTATACATAAAAAGCCAATGACTCCTTCAGGAAAGTTCTACAGCTAATAAATACTTTCAGCAAAGTAGCATGATACAAAATTGACACTCAAAATTAACAACCTTCCAAAATACAAATGACACACATATCAAGAAAGAAATCATAGAGGCAATAACCTTCACAGTAGCCTGAAAAGTTCAAAAAAAAAAAAAACACCTTGAGATAACTAGCAAACAACTGAAATACTTATACAATAAAACATTGAGATATTGAAGAAAAGAAGAACACAATGGACTGATCTCCCTAATCATGGCCAGTAGGATTATTATCATGAAGATGAGCACTCCTGTTTATTCTTCAGGCCAGTTTTAAACCTCACCAATATTGTGGTAATATTCCATTGCCTATTTAGTTATTAAAATGCAGGTCTTACATTTTACACTTAAAAATGTGTCATGATAACAATATCTCTAAAGTTTATGTTTATTTGTTTTCAAATACTTTTACTAAAGTGAGTAGATAAATTTATCTACTCTCAAATATTTTTTTATACTCAAGTTGTCTCACAGTATTTCCCACCCAATGTGGAGACTAATTTTTAACATGTTTTAAATTGTTTTTTATATTTACAGAGATTACACTATAATTACATCATTTCCTTATTCTTATTCTTGCCTCTAAATCCTCCATTTACTCCTCCTTAGTATCTTTCAAATATTGATTTATTTATCATTAATTGTAGTTATATACATGTATCTATATGTGTACACATATATATTCTTAAGTTCATAATTGTACATGCTCAAACAACATGTAGAGAATGTGATCACTTTTTTTCCTTTTCTTATTTTGTTCAGATTGTGTTGTCCAGTTGGTTTGGGGATTGGGGCCAGATCTGTTGTATGATATACCTAAAAGCAGTCAAATCATTTAAAAAAAGAATACTTCCCCTCTTCTAGCAGCTAAATCTTGGTGACATTTACTATGTCTCTTTTATTTTTTGACCTGAGATAAACTTGGCTATTATTAGTGATACAACTGTTTGTACTCAGATGTTGAGAATGTAATGCAAAAATTTGACTTTTGTCCAACATTAGACTGTGGTTTTTATTTTCTGCCATACACATCACCACACACACACACACACACACACACACACACACACACACACACATACACACACACACACACAAGGGGCAGAGAGGAGAGAGAGAGAGATCAAATGAAAGACAAAAGTGGATACATAGACAGATTCTTTTTTTTAATCACACTTATCTGTGGAAAAACATATCAGTTCCATAATTACTGTCATCTGCTTCATATTCTTTTCATGATAATCACTCTGCAAATAGGTTTGTATAGCTGAGTTACACATTATCTGTAATCTCTTAGACCCCTAAGAAGTTTCTTGATTTTCCCCTTTCTCTTCATTCATTTATATAGTTTTTTTAACAAGCTCTTTGTAAAGCTTTGATTTTTCCCAGACAATGTATATTATATTACCTCTTATTGAGTACAGGAATTCCTTTGATTTATATATTCTAGCCACATTTATTAGACACTGGCTTACTTTTTTCTCTATATCTATATCTATATCTATATCTATATATATATATATATATATATAGAGAGAGAGAGAGAGAGAGACAGAAAGAGAGAGAAGTGAAGTACTTCTCTTAATCTTGTAAGGAAAGAGATCTGTCCCATCTATTGAAACTGCTTTCCTTCAAATACATTTAGATTTCATCCAAAGAGGGTGCTTATATATATATATATATATATATATATATATATATATATGAATATTGTGATTTAATGACATTGAGTCAAAAAGATGTAACAGATTACTATATAACATTCCACTCAAGCAACAAATAATACATTCTCCTCAGAAGCCCAAGAAATATCTCTAAATCAGATAAATATTAGTACAAAAAGCAATTCTCAACCAAAAAAATATAAAAATTAATGAAATAAAGGTAGAAATAAATAACCATAAGTATTACAGAAAGTATACAAATTCAGGAAGATTAAATGACCCCCCAAGAAGTCATGAATTCAATAGATGTTGATAATGGATATACAGGAAGTGTTGCAGAAAACAATCCAACTTTAAGAAGATATATACATATACATATATATATATTTCAGGATGACCACTTAATATTATATAGTAAATTAATGAGTCCATCTCCTGGGAATATTATTTCTCAAGTTCCCACATAATTCATGTCTGTAATTACTTATTGGTGGGGTATATGATATTTCTCCCTTCCACAATAGTATTGTACTTAAGACTTTTTCTCATTAGAATATTTTGTTTATTGTATCATTGAATAATTAGCTTATATATATTTTTGTACTATATATACATGTATGTATATAATGTCATATATTTAGATGTTTAATATCACAAAGTTTACAAATGTGTATTTGCAGTGTGTGTATCTATATTCTTATACAATCTTCAAATGCTTAAGTTATGTATTATAAAGTGTAAATTACACAATTATTATATTTTAAATATTTCCATTTTCAATGCAATTTCCTTGAAATTTCTTTCAGGGATGAAATTACATTACAGAATTAAATTACAGGTATTTATGGATATCATAAAAGCCTTTTAAAATATTATAAAATAAATAATTCTGTGGTTATAAATACTACCACTTTATTCTGTTGCTATATTTTACTCTAGTTTTGTGAAATATTCTTTCAGCCTACAAATTTTTATTTTTTATATGTGTAAACACTGTTCATTAAACTCTGTATATTTTAAACTTATTCCTTCATACATATTTTAAAACTTTCATCTGGAGAGGTTGATGTTCTATTTTGCCTTAATTAACTATTGCAGACTTAAAGACACAGTAACACAACTCAATTTTATTTGTAACCATGCTCATGTTTGCACAGTGTTCAACAATAATTATACTCCTTCATACTCTGGAGACAGAAGGAGTCACTTGAATATTAGAATGATAAATCTTTTGTCAAAGCAACATGTTCCTGTGGTTAAATATTATGCTGTATATACTTGGCAGGTCAACAGGCAAATAGGAACTATTTAGACATATAATGCAATTCATTTTATTTATTTCCATTTTAACTGGTATGACTCTTATAATTGCTCTAAAAATATCTAATGACAGGTTTAGAATGACAAGAATGACATTAACACTGAAATATTTGGCATAATAGTCATTTATTTTAATAATTTATCATATACATAAAAGGGAGACAAGTATAATTATAGTTAAGACAAGGATTCTTATTTAGTGTATCATTGTAGGAAATCCAAAAAATAACATCCTAACACCATGTGGTTGAAAGTTTTCCTGATTTTTTTAAATTAACTTATTTTTTTAATAATTTATTTTTTATTTCTTCAAGTTACATCTCAATCACAATCCCCTCCCTACTCCAACCTCCAGTCCCACCCTCTTCTCCCTCAATCCCCCATCCTCTTCCCTTTTTTTTAAGTTTAAGGTAAATCTTTTTCCTCCCAGCAGCTCCCCCTTTCAGTCCAACAAATGGTTCTTTCTCTTATAACAATAAATACAATAAAAAACAACAGAAATAAATACGCCACAATTATGAGAGTTATATGGCTTAGCATACATTCCCAATGTCCAGTCCATATGTATTTGGCACCTGACTTTAACATTCTACTATCTAACCATCTCCATGAGTTTAAAGTTCTATATCTAACTCAGTTTTCATACTAACTTGCATCACAATTTTTAAAACGTATTCTTAGATCCAGAACACCCTCTTGAATCCTAAACAACTCAAAATTTAACTATGAGACTCTAGCTATCTATTCTTCAACCACTTCAGAGACCTGAGAGGAATAAATATATTTGATTATATAGGAAGTACAGAGCCCGCAGCTTCCAAAACTAAGAAATGTCATACCAGTGGTGCCTTGGACAGTTTCCATTTTCTATCCATACATTACAGCATCAATCTTGAGCTGTTTGGCCCCCATTTCTCTGACAAACATTGATTATAGAGCAGGAATTATGAAGGACTTGCTTACCCTGTCTTCGCAGAGCTAGGCTGTCGACTTACATGCTTCCAAGTTTTGTCCTTTTTGGACAGCATTCTGTCTGTAGTTGAAGCAAGGGGTTTTTCTTGCCAAGAGATAGGCTTGCGACTAATTCAACCATCTCTCACTGGAGATTCTTTGATGCTCATCTTCTACTTTGAGTAGAATATGGGGTGCTGTAAGGAGCTGATATATCTCAATATCAAAAAGTCTTAAGTTAAGAAAACATCTTTGAATGCCATGTTCTGCAGATCTCTTGAGGTTTTTGAAGATGCCCTATTTATCTCTCTCTTATATTTAGATAAGCAAAAGTTGCTTGTCTCTTCGCAACTTGATTTCTGATTAGCTTAGAAAATAACTGTGATAGACTGTCATAGTACCTAACAAAATGACAAGCATGCATGACTATTAGTTTGCATTTCTTAATTAACCTAAACGTTTATGACAGTTGGTAGCAAAAGGCCGAAATTTCACATTTCATTTTTAAGCATTACTAGGTACAATACCTCTAAGAAGTGTTACCCTTAATTTTGTATCAATATACAAAGATCAATAACAATGTGGCCAAATATAATCTCAATTTTGTATCAATATACAAAGATCAATAGCTATGTAGCCCAATATAATCTTAATTGTGCATAAATATACAAGGGTCAATACCATTGTGGCCAAATATAATCTTAATTTTGTATCAATATTCAAAGATCAATACAGATATAGCCCAAACAATCTTAATTTTGCATTAATATACTAAGCTCAATACCAATTTAGCCAAATGCAATATTAATTTTGTAGCAATATACAAAGGTATAAGGGCATATTCAATAAATGTCCTTTTTTCTTGATCTTTCCTATATTATGTCTATGTCCTATTTTTTTCTCAAGTCTGGTCAATCCTACATAGGAGAGAAAGAAAGATGCAGAAAAGGAAAAGAGAGAAGTCCCTGGGTAGTAACTGAAACTTATCTTTAATTTTACACACACATGCAGAAACACTGGAGCCTCATCCCAATAAAAATAGATGGAATATAAAATAACATTCTTCACCAGCTTTGTAATGTACCCACTTAAATAACCCTTTAAGCAATATCTAACATGTTCTTTTTAAACTTGCATTCATTTGAAGTTGTTTACATAGATTAGTTAGCTTAAAACTGTATGTGCATTATCCACAACCTGACCCTTTCTAAATTGTTGAAGCAAAAAGTTAAATTTTTACCAGTATTGAAATTATATTTAATGGGCTGGCGATGTTAATTCTTAACCCATTATTATAAATGAGCACACATAGACACTTGATGGATTTTAGTAAGTCTTGGTCTGGATTAAGCAATCTAAGTCCATCTAAGCTATTTTATAATTATATTCCCCAAATATGAAACCCCAATATATACACAAGTCCCATGGGCTGTTATTCTCCACACTATGCAGATGTTCGAGGCCACATGGAGTGAGGATCTTTCAAACCCATGATGTGTGTCCTGCTTCTTGTTCTGGCTTTTCTTCTTCTCCCCAAGATGCTTTCTGTCTGCCTCAGAAGCCTGAGAACCTTTGTCCAGCCTGTCTTTCTTTCTGCTCCATCACAGGCTTTGGCATTTTATTAAACCCAATCAGAGACAATGATTAGAAAGCAAGGTAACACAGCATTACTTGATGTATAACAAGCAGGACTCTGGGAGCAGGTTAATCAATATTTAGAATAGGTAACATCACCATCACCATATCAATTCCCTCTTTTTGACTAAGAAAAGACTATTTTTTAAATTCATATAGTAAAAATAATATAAAAGTTACATACATAATGTTTAGTTCATTTTTATCAGGCAATCTTGAAGAAAAAAATCATCTATCATTCTTGGTGTGTCTAACATTCTGAACCTAAATATTTTCTATTGTATCCTGCATTTATAAACCTAAAGATTTCATTTAGATTTTAAAATATTTTTAAATCCTAAAATCTGAAGTTTAATTGAAATTTTATAACTATAATGTCTTTAACCCCATCAAAGACATAAGAAAGGATAAAGTTATTATTTGAGTGAGTAGGAAGTACAGGAGAGCAGCTTCCAAAAAGAAAAATGACAGTTTGTTGCCTAGACAGTTCCAAATATCTCTAAATACCATTGGAGCACCATCTTCAGCCTTCTGGCCAAGCATATCTCACAGACTAAATTATGTAGCAAGAAATAAGAAGGATTTGTTCATTCTGTCTCTACAGAATTAGGCCATAGAGTTACCTGCATTTAAGTTTTGGTCCATCTTTGGACTGTATATAGTCTGTTTGGAAAGCAAAGGCATTTTTGCCCAGTAGGAATTATCTCCAGATGGAAATTTTTTGATGCTCATTGTCTCCTTCCAAGTCAAATAGGAGCTGTCAGGAGTTGACTGTCTTAGGTCAAACAATTATTAAAATAATAAAAAAAAATCCTTAATGTCATTTTCTGTTCACCTCCAGGGTTTTTGAAGACAATTATTTATTTATAAATCTATCCTTTAATGCTATGCTTGAACAGGCAAACTGTACATTTTTAATCATTTACTATCTGTTTAACCTAATAAATATATTTTGTGATAAATTAAGACTAGCATTTAACATTACTAGGAGTTTGACCATACTGGTCAGCCATCAACCTCTATTACCAAGATTGCAATAACAACCCATAAAATGATTGAAAATAAATCTGTACTTTTAAATGAGTTGTATAAGCACAATATCTTATATAAGAATTGAAATATACATTGTGTGTCAAAATATAAAATTCTATAATGAATCAAAAATTAACCTTATTTTTGTATCAATATACAAAATTCTATACCAGTGTGTCAAAAGATAACCTTATTTTGAGAATAACCATAGCATTTAGTTTGAGTCAATAATCTACCCTTATGTCTTATCATTCCTATACTATATACCATATTTCCCTTCCTTTTTCTTTTTTAAGTCTTCTCCCCCTATATAAGAAAGAAAGAATGGTAGAGAAAAGAAAAAGTAAAAGAGAAGTTCCTGAGTCTAACATCCTACACTTTGCTTGAAAATAAAGGTACATTTCTTTATGCTTTGTATCTGTATAGCTTTCTTTTATTGCATCCAAGTGTATATAGAAAATTTTAAAATATTCACTACAAAGGGAATATTCATTTCTTCTAAATCCCATGTAATGTTTCAACCAAAAATAACATTTTGGTATATTCTTTCTTACCTTTTAATTACTCACACAGAATATGTGTTTTTTAAATTAGTTAATTTAATTGAGATCTTTTACAAATTTATAGTTGTCTGATATGTATATATCATTCTGAACGAAAGGTATAGAAGTAAAATTTTAAAGTCTGGTTTCCATGTTTTCAGTCAATTATGTTTTTAAAATACTTAAATAACTCTAGAAAAAAATGACATCCTAATGGATAACTAATTTGCAAACATTTGAAGATTCCTTATGTGATTGACACTGAAATTTGGTATTAATTCTACTAAATCAAAATTTATCTATATTCTTTTGTCACTGATTGAGAATATACTGAATTAATAGCACTCTATCTAGCTATATTTTAGTATTTATACTGGCATTTAACTTGAATTTTCAAGTTAAAATTATACGTACAACTTTGATTATATGCTCTTAATCAACTTGTAGATGATGTTATAGAAGATAACATGATATAACAACATGTGAAGAGACAACAATACAATAAATATAAAATAACCAGGTATTTTTGATTATTTGATTATGTAACATGCAAAATTACAATACTCCATTGGGATATTTTCATGGATTTTATATGATCTAGAACTTCAGTTAAAAAATATTTTCTTTCTTCCAAGTTACTCAGTTAAAAATAATTTTTTAAAGTTTAATCCCACTACATTTTGTGACAAAATGAATGTAGCACATTTACTAAAACTCAGCTTCTCAGGAATTTTGCTAATGGTCCATTTAATGTTACATGGAGGGGAACATTTGTACAGCAGGAAAACTGCAGCCACAAGTAGCAAAATAAGCTCTCAATTCTGACAGAAGCTACTTCATTTCAAGAAAGCATTCGAGCAGATTTCTCCTATTTGTAAGTTGGACCTCAAAGTTTGAAAAAATTATATAGCCATAGCTAGAGATGAAATTTCTGATTGAAATGCAAAAGAATGATATTCTTGAAGTTTTAATGACAGTTTAATAAAATGGCTTGAGACAGGTTTGTAAAGAAATGTGTAGGTGGTTCCATTGTTACTGTCAACAAGAGTGGTTACAAATAATATATTGTTTTGGTTTTGACCACTAAATTACTTCTTCAGTCAGGTATTGGCAAAGATATTTATTTTCCTTTGAAGTAAAAGAGCCATTGATCATTAACAGTGAAACGAACTGGAATGGACATTGGTGCTTCCCACCAGACTCCTTCAGATAGTTCCTCTAAGCCTTATTTTTCAGAATTTAATATTGTTGATGTTTTCTCTTTCGGTAAGTTGCACACTGAGTTTCTCATATACACCATCTTCTGTTTTTGTATTAGTGCTTAAAATTATATGAAAAACTGGGGAATTTATGTCTATGAAATACATTGAAAATAAATTAAGTGAAGCCTATTAGTGTATTTATATTTTGACATTTTCCATAATATTGACAACAAGTAACATGTCATTCTGTTATTTATCATCCGTATATGTGTAAATATTTATCAATGCATTTATATAATTAAAAATAATATTACATCCATATTTACATTGAAATGCAGAAAAAATAAGAAAAATGTCTATACGGTGAAAAGAAGAAAGAAAAGGAGCTCAAAATAAAGAAATAAACTAGAATTTTTTAAAAGATACTCAAGGTTACTGATCAATTATTAAAGTGGTTTGGGAGAAAGGAGAGAAACAAGAAAAACAAGACAGTGTAGAGTAAAATTCTTCCTTTTCATTTATGATTTTTGCCTTTTAGTCTGTTTGGCTAAGGCGTTGTCTATTTTGTTGATTTTCTCAAAGACCCAACTCTTGGTTTCGTTGATTCTTTATATAATTCTTTTTTGTTTCTTAAGTTGTTGATTTCAGGCCTAAGTTTGATGATTTCCTGCCTTCTGCTCCTCTCTTGGGCATGTTTTCCTTTTTTTTGTTTTTTGTTTTTTTTTTTCTAGTTCTTCCAGTTCAGCTGTTAAGTTGCTAATATGAGAGATGCCACAATTTTTTTGAAGGCACTTAGTGCTATGAACTTTCCATGTAGCATTGCTTTCATTATATCCCATAGGTTTGGGTATGTTGTTGTTTCATTTTCATTGAGTTTTAGGAAGTCTTTGATTCCCTTCTTTATTTCTTCCCTGACCCAATAGTCATCAAGTAGAGAGCTTTTCATTTTCCATGAATGTGTAGACATTTTGATGTTTCTGTTATTTTTGAATTCCAGATTTAGTCCATGATGGTCTGATAAAATATAAGTGGTCTATGGAGGACAGTATGGCGATATATTAGAAAACTTGGAATAGCTTTGCCTCTGGACACAGCCATACAAATTCCGGTTATACACCCAAATGACTCCTCATGGAATCAATCACAAGGAAGTCTCCTCATCTATGTTCATAGCAGCCTTATTTGTAATAGCTAGAAACTGGAAACAACCCAGATGTCCCTCAATCGAAGAATGGATTAAAGAACTGTGGTACATCTACACAATGGAATATTACTCAGCTATCAGAAACAATGAAATTATGCAATTTGCAACAAATGGATGGAACTAGAGAAGCTCATCCTGAGTGAGCTAACCCAGACTCAGAAGGATGCATATGGCATCTATTCACTTATAGTAGGATTTTAGCTATATAGTACAGGATAACTATACTACAACCAACATACCAAAGGGAACATGGACATAGACTTTTGTTTGCTTATTTGTTTGTTTTTTTAGTTTTCTCTCCCTGGCAATGAGACACTTTTCACTGGTGGTACTGCCTTGTAGGCCCCCAGTGTATAAGGAAGCTCTTGGCCCTCATATGTCTTCTGAACTGGGGAAGGGAACTGTTATTTAGGGGTACTCCCTCCAGAGGAGTGGGATGGAAGGGTTAGGGGGTAGAGGGTGGGAGGGCGGGGCTGGGAAGGGAAGAAAGAGGACAATATAATGGAGATGTAACCTGAAGCAACAAATAAATAAACTCATTTATTAAAAAAAGATTCTATTACAACTAAAAAAAAATACAAATGGTTATTTCAATTTTTTTTTTAATCTGTTGAGGTTTGCTTTGTGACTGAGCACATGGTCAATTTTGGAGAACTTTCCATGAGGTGCTGAGAAGAAGGTATATTGTTTTGAATTTTGGTGAAATGTTCTATAGGTATCTGTTAGGTCCATTTGATTCATGACCTCTGTTAGTCTCATTATTCCTGTTTGACTTCTGTCTCAATGACCTGTCCATTGGTGTGAGTGGGATGTTGAAGTCTCCCACTATTAGTGTAGGGGGATCAATGTATGGTTTAAACTTTAGTAGTGTCTCTTTTTAAAATATGGGTGCTTTTGTGTTTGGGGTATAGATATTAAGTATTGAGGTGTCATCTGGATTAATTTTTCCTTTGACAAGTATGTAATATCCTTCCCTATCCTCTTTGATTAATTTGGTTGAAAGTCTGTTTTATTGGATATACACCCAAATTTTATTTCTTGTATTTATTTATTTATTTATTTATTTATTTATTTATTTTTGCCTTTTAGTGAGTTTGGCTAAGGTGTTGTCTATTTTGTTGATTTTCTCAATGATAGCTACTCCATTTGCTTTGAAAACTTTTTCCCAATCCTTTACTCTGAGGTAGATTCTATCTTTGCTAGTGAGGTTCATCTCTTTTATGCAGAAAAATGGTGAGTCTTGTTTACAGATCCATTCTGTAAGCCTATGTCTTTTGATTGGTGATTTGCATCCTTTGATATTGAGGGATATTAAGAACCCTAGTTTGTTATTTCCTGATATTTTGATGTAGGTGGTGGTAGTGCTTTGGGTGTTTCTTTTGACTTAGCTGCAGTAGAGTTATTGGTTTCCTGTGTTTTCTTGGCTGTAATTACCTTCTCTCAGTTGGAATCTTTCTTCTAGGATCTCCTGTAGAGCTGGATTTGTGGGTAGATATTTTTTGAATATTGTTTTGTCATGGACTATCTTGAAATATACATAATCATCAGAGAAACACAACAATTCTTCCAAGTTTTTTGTTTGTTTGCCTGTAAATCCATCAATAAAGATATTTCTGGGACTGTCCTCAAACTACCTTGTCCAAGTGAATCCAAGAACCAGTAAGTTGGAGATGTCCCCACCCTGAAATACTTCCAAAACACTTGTAGGTGTGAGCTGAACAACTGTCTTTGGTCCTCTAGGAGTACAGAAAGTAGCACAAAGTATTCATAGTTGTTAGACGCAGTAGGACATGGGGGGATTCTTATTCTTTACCTTGCTTATCTGTTTTGCTTTTTTTTATAACACTCAAAACACTCCTTTTTCTAGAGCCCTACCATTGTTAATATATACACTCTGTATTGATTTACAGAAAAGCCCATATTTTTCACTGTAAAGATCAGGATCCACACATCTACAACTAAGCTATCCACAGATTCCTCGGACTGCTATAATTCTTAGAATGGACACTTCCATAGCTTGTGATAAAAGAAGATATTTTCACGTGGCATTTCTAAAACTACAGACTGTTGACTATATGTCTTCTCCCCACCTTGAACAGAACTCAGCTTGAACTACTTCCTAGTTCTTCACTGATGAATTATAAATTCCATCTGTGTGTGTTTTAAATTCTGGAGTCCACATGTACAAAGGGGGAGGAAAATATACTAAAATAAGGAAATCAAGGAAGAATTAATTTGGCATGCTATCACACACCCACAATCTCAGAGAGGAGGCAGAAAGACTGGCAATTCAAAGCCAACCTCTGCTACATAGGAAATTCAAGTCCAGCCATGATGATGTGAGATGCTGTGTGAAATACTAAATTGCCAATAAAATAATAAAAACAAATCAGTAAATAGACATCATTTAGGTGACTAAATACTATGTGTTACTTCTTTAAAAGGTGTATTTCCTTATAGTGGGAAAAATATACTTAAATTGATGAAATGGAAGTTTTAGAGAATCACATCAATGATAATGTTAACTCTACTTTTTTCACATTTCAGAATACTTGGAGAATTTAGTTATCATGTACCTCTAAATGAGGTTTCCTGAGAAATTATAAACACAGCCAGCATTTTAATATTTTATATTATATAAGAAGATTCATATTTTACTGAAAATTATATTTACATCACTTAAGTATGAAGAAATATAGTAAAGTAATTAGAAATAAATCACTTCAAATTATGCATCTTTTTACAAGTTTGTGCTTGATTACTTTTTAATATGTGACAGCATCCTTCACCAACTCTTGCTTTCTTGCTAGTGTATTCAGATGTGATATTTCCTTTACAAGCATGTGTTCAGTTTGTTTAATACGGAATTATACATTTCGGAAAATTAGATTTTATGTTTATTAAATTTGAACATAATGATAAAATAAAGTATGACTTTGAGTATTTAATGATATATGAACCTGACAACAAAAAACTCATTTTCAACTTTTTTGGTTTTTCTAAAGTATTATATCAAAGAAATTATTTTCAAACTTTCTGATATTTTTCCCCCTATTCTCCCATCTGTGTAAGAAAGTCCATACCACAGGTGACAATGCACATACTAATATTAACAAAATAAGTAATTTGTCTTATATAGTGTGTCAAATGTAATTATTACGGTGAACTCTACTAATCACCAAAGCAAACATCATGTTTTATGATATAATATAATAACAGTAACAAACACTTGTTCAAAGTAGAGAATATTTTTAATAAAAACAAATTGGAAGAATGTACAATACTGTATATTGATTTTATTTTTTCTTTTTGTGAAAATTTTTCATAAACCTATTGTGATTAGTGTCCCCTCCCTTTACTCCTCTCAGTCGCTTTACATCTCCCCTTCCATTCTTTTCTCCTGTCTTTAGAAAACAACAGCTAATATTCAGCATAATAGTCAGCATAAAAATAAAGTAGAGTAACTCAAAACCAAACAGAAACATGAAAAAGCTACCAAACAAGAGACAGAGTCAAATAAAAATATTTTTAAAATGCTTCTAGACACAGAGAATCACAGTCTCACACACAAGTAGCTCATAAAAACACAAATCAGGAAGCCATAATGCATATGAAAAGAACAAATGTAACTTGAAAAAAAAATAAAGTACTTATAAAAAAAAAAAAAGAAAGAAAAGTAAGGTAGGTAAAAAAAATGCCCTGACTTAACTTTATGAAACAAAGAACCTCAAAGATGACATTGAGTTTCTTATGTATTATCTATCTTGTACTGGAAATAAGGTTTACCTTTAAGAATGATTTGGTTCCCCCAGTTATACTCCTTTATAGAAAACTTTTTTTCATATGCAAGAGTGTATGAATTGGACATAACTTCTGGACTAGGGATGGGTACAGGTAATCACTTTTAGTTCAGCTCTAATAATTTATCTGTTGTAGACATATATAGACCTTGTTAATGCTATCATAAACTCTGTGAGTTCATATGTAGGCCAGGTGCTGTGCTGGGAGGCCTACTTTGTTGAGTCATTTGTGTCCTCCATCTTATCTGGCTGTTATACTCTTTGTCCTAACCTGAGCCTGGAGGATTTGGATTGATGGACACATTCCTTTTTGGATTGCATATCCCAAGTTCCTCAACCTATCCTTATTTATGTCTGTAGGTCTCTGTAATGTTTCCTATCTACCATAGGAGGAAGCGTTGATGATGGCTGAGCAAGACTGATCTACAATTATATCAAACTACAACTAAGAGTCATATTACTAAGTTCTTGAGCAAAATAGTCTAAGTTTTCCCCTAGGTTGCTGACCTATCTAACTTTAGGTTCTGTGCCACGTAATTAGCATTAGGTATGGGTTCCATCTCATAGAGTGGGCTTTAATCATAACCAGCATTTGTTGGTTGATTCCACAAGTTTTGTGTCATTATTGGGCTATCATGTGTCCCAAGTAGGTCACTCTTAAATATTGAAGAGTTTGTAGCTGGGTTGGTATTTAAATTTCCCCTTTGGTAGCATGCAGAATACATCCCCATACCACAAATACTAGCTAATAGATGTGAACTCTATTAAACCATCTATTAGAGGACAAGTGATGTCCAGCTGGGCTGTCTTCCCCTTATTTGGTAACTTTATTTAAGTTGCCTTCATACGTGTTTATATTATAGGAAGCTTCCATTGTGTTACATTTCCATACAATCTTTCAAATGGTCCTCCCCCATGTTCCTTTCTTCATTCCCCTTTTCCTTCCACCTCCCAGAGTGATCCTATAATTTCACCCCCAGTCCATTGATAATTATCTATTCTATTTCACTTTCCTATGGAGAACCATCCTCTCTCCTAGTTCTTTACATTACCTAACCTCTGTACTCACAAAGATAGTATCATTCTTATCACTTAACAGCTAACATCCACATATAAGTGAACGCACAGCAAATTTATCTTTCTAGCCCTGAGTTGCCTCGCTTGATATGACTTTCTTTTTTAGTTCCAAATATTTACCTGCAATTTCATGATTTCCTTTTTCTTAAAAGGCTGAGTAATATTCCATTGTGTAAATGTACCACATTTTCTTTATCCACTCAGTCACTGATCTAGTTTGTTTCAAGTTTCTGTCTATTATGGATACAGTACTAGTGAGCATAGAATGAGCAAGTGTCATTGTAGTAGTAGAAAGTGTCAGTTTGCTATGTCCAAGGGTATATATTGAGGTAGATCATTTATCATCTTTCTGATGAACCATCACATAATAGATTTATATAGCAGCTATAAACTTTTCATTCCCAACAGCAAGGGATGAAATTTCCCCTTATGAAACTTCACTATCAGTATGAGCTATCATTTTTTTTTGATCTTGGCCATCCTGATTAGTTTAAGATAAATTCTCAAAGTAGTTTTGATTTACATTTCCCTGACTAAGAATGGTGAACTTTTAAAAAGTGTTTCTCAGTAATTTGAGTTCCCTCTTTTAAAAACTCTGTTTAGATCTATACCCTATTTTGAATAGGGTTATTCATTTTCTTGATGTCCATTTTTTCAGTTTTTTATATATTTGGATATTATCTGATTGTTGGCTCTATAGTTGGCAAAAGTCTTTTCTCATTTTGTAGCCACTTCATCTGAATGATGATATCCTTTGCCACACAAAAGCTGTTCAGTATCATGAAGTTCCATGACTCTTAGAACTGGCTTCCTTGTTTTTCATAAGTTTGAAAATGCTCTGCTTTAACTTTCATTCAATTCTATAAGGTTTTCAAATTCTTAATTCCTGTCATAAGGCATTTTTCATTCAGTTGTTCAAGTATGTGAATTTATAAGCATTGACTTGTTTCTGTTGCTAGTGATATTCAGTTTTAATTCAGGGTGGTCAGAAGGTTATTTCAATTTTCTTGTATCTCTTGAGATTTGTTTTGTACTCCAGTATGTGTTTAATTTTGAAGAAAAGTCCATGAGTTGATGAGAAAAAGGTATATTCTTTTGTGTTTGGGTCAAATGTTCTATAAATATCTGTTAGGTCAGTTTGGCTTATGCTGTCATTAACTCCAACTTTTATATGGATGGCCTATATAAAGTCTAGAGTAGTATATTTAAGTTACTCACTATAAATATGTGAGGGTCAATATGTGATTTAAGCTGCAGTAGTGTATCATTTAAGAACATGGGTTGTCCTTGTGCATAGTGCATAGAAGGTAAGCATTGGAATGTCTTCTTGATGGAATTTTTCTTTGATGACTATGTTAAAACTTTCCCTGTGTTTTCACATTTGTTTTGATTGCAAGTCTATTTTGTTAGTTATTAAAACAACATTGGCTTACTTTTTAGGTGTGTTTGCTGAGAATATGTTTTTCTTTTTAATGTTTATTTATAACTTCAAGTTACATCTCCATCACAGTACCCTGTTTTTCATCTTTCTACTCTGTGGTGATGCCTATACTTGATGTTAACGTATGTTAAAAACAGAAGATTGGATTCTGTTTTTAACCAATCTGTTAATCTGTGTCTTTTTATTGGGAGAATTGATTTCATTGAGAGTTATCAATGACTAGTGTTTGTTGATTCCTGTTATTTTTTTGATGCTATTCTTTACTTCCTTTACATTTTCTGTTCTGATATTGTTTATTGTTTCTGTTATGATATCGTGTCATCTTGGGGTATTTAACCTCTGAATCTTGAAATTTACCTTCTAGCACATTCATAAGACTGGATTTGAAGAGATGCAACTTAATTTTGGTATTATCATAGAATCTCACTCTTTGTAATTGAAAGTTTTGCTGGGTATAGTAGTCTGAGAGTGGCATCCATGGTCTCTTAGAATCTGTAGAATATCTATCCAGCCACTTATAATGTATAGAATCTCCACTGAATAATCAAATATTGTTTTAATAGGTCTGCCTTTATATGTTAGTTGGTCTTTTTCCATTGTAGTTTTTTGCATTCTTTTTCTTAGGAGATGACAGTTAGGGATAGAGATCAGTAGAAGTATGGGACAACAAAGGACCTCAAAGAAGGAAGGAAAGCAGGGTGTGCCACCAGAATCTGCTTAGTCCTATGGGAATGGGGACAGAGAGGAGAAAGGCCTCAGCAGGTAGTCTGCTACAGAGCACAGGATAAGACTGGGGAATTGAGTTTGAAGGAGATTTTGGAAAGTAAAATTCTAAAGATTGCTTACTTACTTCCTAGGTGGGCTTGGTTGGGATGGTTCCCAAGGAATTACTAAGAGAGATGGAGGCTGAGACAAAGGGATTGGGGGCTGAAAGCTGTAGGCAAAGATCTGTGTCATCAGAGCTGTGGATGTGCACTGAGGCAGGTGGTCTGCTTCAAAAGTGGAATTAGATTGGGGCTTGGTTTCGGAGGAGAGGAAGAAGAGTAAAGCTCTGAAGATCACCTTCCTGTTTCCCGAACCAGCATGATCAGAGGGTTTTCATGTAGTCTATTTTGAATTCATTGTTGCTTAAGAAGTACTGGTGTGAATTTGACAGTAGAGAGAAAGTATGAACATTGTTATGTGTTTTCCAATTTCATGAAAGAAAACCCAAATGTGTTATAAATCTGAATTATTGGTTTTACATGAAAATTAAAGACTTGGATATAAGAATTCTTCTTATGGAATATATAAAAACAAAAGAGGAGACTATGCAATCTAGTAGTAGAAGTAGACATAGGTTTTGAAAAAGGATTAAATTGATCTGATAGAAAGTTACAAAGAAGTAAATCAATGTACCATTGGGGAAATTATGGAACAAATTGTGAAGTGAGTAATAGTATAAAGTATCATGTATTAAATCATATCCACATAATTATTACATTTGTCTTTAGCATGATTGAATTATCCTCTGTTCTCTATTCCAAGATAAACCAGTGAATTTATTTATTTGTTTGTTTATTTAAAGTTTTATCCTTCATTTAGATATGTTCCTACCAAAAAAGAGAAAGAGTAAAAAAAAAACCATGTATACTGTAAAACAATATCAAGTGGTATGAACAAAATGTGAAAGAGCAAAGTGATCTGGGTATATTAAGGAAAAAGAACAAGCTGTTGTAGATGAGACAGATGGAAAAGGAAGGCGTTCCTCCTGGCTAAGGGGTGATAAATCTAAAGTAGGTGTCATGTCCATCCATTGCTGTGACAAACATTCCTGAGAAAAATCAGGTAATACTTATTTGACTGAAAATTTTAGGGGCTTTGGAATATATTCACTTATATCTGCGACACTTGGCATTAGGAAGAGCATTAAGAAGATAGGTGTGAGTTACCCCCAGATATTTTATATTGTTTGTGGCTAGTGTGAAGGGAGTTGTCTTCCTTATTTCTTTCTCAGTCCATTTCTTTGTTGTATAAAGAAGGGATTCTGATTTTTTTGAATTAGTTTTGTATCCAGCCACCTTGCTGAAGGCGTTTATCAGCTGTAAGAGTTCCCTGTGGAATTTTGGGGGTCGCTTATGTATACTATCATATGGTCCACGAATAGGGATAATTTGACTTCTTCGTTTCCAATTTGTATCCCTTTGATCTCCTTTAGTTATCTTATTGCTCTAGAAAGAACTTCAAGTACTATATTGAAGAGAAATGGCAAAAGTGGGCATCCTTGTCTTGTCCCTGAGTTTAGAGGAAATGCTTCAAGTTTCTCTCCATTAAATTTGATGTTGGCCACTGGCTTGCTGTGTATTGCCTTTATTATTTCTAGGTACGGTCCTTGTATGCCCGTTCTCTCCAGAACTTTTAGCATGAAGGGGTGTTAAATTTTGTCAAATGCCTTTTCTGCATCTAGCGAGATAATCATGTGTTTTTTGTTTTTTTTTTTTCATCTTGTTTATGTGGTAAATTACATTGATGGATTTTCATATGTTGAACCATCCCAGCATTCCTGGGATGAAGCCTACTTGATCATGGTGTATGATACTTTTGATGTGTTCTTGGACTTGAAGTAATGCTCAGCATCCTTAATCATCAGAGAAATGAAACTCAAGATGACTCTAAGATTCCATCTCACACCTGATAGAATGGCTAAGATCAAAAGCTCAAATAACAGCACATGCTGGTGAGGGTATGAAGAAAGGGGAACCCTCCTCCATTGCTGGTGGGAGTTCAGGCTTGTGCAACCACTATGGAGGTCAGTCTGGTGATATCTTAGAAAACTTGGAGTAGCTCTGCCTTGAGACCCAGCCATACCACTTCTGGGTATACATCCAAAAGACTCCTCACTGAATCACAAGGAAGTTGCCTCATCTATGTTCATAGCAGCCTTATTTGTAATAGCTAGAAACTGGAAACAACCCATATGTCCCTCAACCGAAGAATGGATTAAAAAACTATGGTACATCTACACAGTGGAATACTACTCAGCTATCAGAAACAAGGAAATTATGCAATTTGCAGCCAAATGGATGGAACTAGAGAAGCTCATTCTGAGTGAGCTAACCCAGACTCAGAAGGATGCACATGGCATCTATTCATTTATAGTAGGATTTTAGCTATATAGTACAGGATATATATACTACAACCAATGCACCAAAGGGAACAGGAACATAGACTTTTTCTTCCTGTCATTGAGACCCTTTCCCCTAGTGGTGCTGCCTTGTAGACCCCAATGTATGAGGAGGCTCTTGGCCCTCATATGACTGCTGAACTGGGGTGGGGGACTGATATGTAGGGACATTCCACTCTAGAGGAGTGGGATGGAAGGGATAGGGTGTAGAGGGTGGGAAGGTGGGACTGGGAAGGGTCAAAAGAGGACACTATTATGGATATGTAACCTGAAACAATAAACAAATAAATTAAAAAAAGAAGAGAGGTGTGGAATATTATATACTGCTTACATCATTGCATTTTGTAACCACTATGAAGGAGAAGAAAAGTCCAGATTTCTAACACCCACCTCAAAGGCATAACCTTAATATTGTAACTACTATTAGGCTTTTCTCCTGTAGATTCTTCCATTTACCTGTTGATTAACCACAGATGTCACTCATTAAGTCTGCAACACATGTTTTTTTTCCATGATACTGAAAAACCACACTATCAAAGGAAACATGCAAAACAATTAGATTAATAACTGAGGGACAATTTAAAGTTAAAACAGCAATTGAAAAATTTCTCTGGGAGAGAGTTCTAGAATGACTGGGATACTAAGTGTATGGCTAAACAAACGATAAATATAGAGAACTAGTGGATTAAGGTAATAAAGGTTACAGTTCAAGCTATGTAGTCAATTTGAGACTATACTGTGCTTTTAGTAACTGAATTTAACAATTTGATGCATTTATATAATTTATTATCTGTACTCTAACTTAGCCAAAATCTGTATCTTCTTCTCACTTCTATAACTGCTTTGCTTCCTATCAGTTGTTTTCCACATTTATTCTTCTGTTTTGTTTTGCTGTTTTGTTTTGTGACACACTGATGTTTAACAGGGTTGTCTCTGTGAACATTGGAGTTTGGTGGGCCTATTATTGGGCACACAAATGAAGACAAAGAATTTCCTGCCATTAGAATTTATTGGTAGCCAGTAGTTCAGCAGGATGGAATAGGACCCTGGAGCCTTTTCCCAGCCTATGATTGAATGTTGACAGGCCCTGTCTTGCACATAATCAGTTTAGGCAAACCTAGCTACTGTGAGTTCATGAGTACTATGTTTCTGTCAGGTATGGAAATAATACTTCATAGCCTGTCTCTAGTTATCTTTATTTTTTTCCCTTTATTCTTGAGGATATCATACAGTCATATAATGAAATATGTGATTGCATTTAATCCCATTTCCTCATACCAATTCCCTAAAAATTCTGTCCTTCCAACATGATGTATTACATTTTTTATATCCCACTAAGTCCACTTGAGCTATCCCATGGGTGTGGGGACTTCCACTGGAGGATGTGACTCTTACCAGTAGCTACATTTCCCAAAAATAATAACTTTTCATCCCCAGTAATAATCAACCATTGGTAGCTCCTCTCTAATGGATGCGTCCAGGAGATCATCTCTCCCTTCCCTTTTGAAATTTTATAAAGGTGTCCTCTTTAGAGCTTAGCCATTGAGAGTGGCCTCTTGCAAAAAGTAGCTTATCTTATTGAATTTGGCAATAGTCTAGGTCCATGGGTATCAATACAAATACTTAGAAGACACTTTGACAACATTACTGTTTAGCAAAAACAGTTACAGTTTCTAGACTCTCCAAGGCTGCTATGGACTTTTGACCTGCATCATCGTACAAGGCAAGAAATTCCTTCCTGTGGAGACCTCCAAGCCAACCAGAACGTGGCTCCATTATGCTTTCAGCTCCCTTTTCTACAGTGTTCCCCGGGTGCTAGAGGGAGTGGTTGTAAGTGCCCTATTTAGATATGAGCTTTTAATCTTCCAATAATTCACATGACTTTGAGCAACTATGAGTCACTGAATTCACTTCTGCTCATAGAAGATTCTCTGCTTAAATATTTATGTTTCACTACAGATATTGACAGGAACATTGGTGGGTGTGTGTTTACAGGCACATAGGTAACTTACCAGATGATAATAAGTTTAAGAAAATACCTAAATTCTCCATCAGCAATTATTTGAATATAAACCTTCAGGGAATTGTGAGACCATATAAACTACTTGCATTATTTGATATAATACTGACAGGCCCAATCTTGTGCAGATTTTTTGCAAAGAATCATAGGTGATGTGAGTGTAAGAGTACAATACCTATTCCTTGCCAAGAAGTTGACAACTTGCTTAGCCTTGTACCTAAAACATTGACATTATTAATGCCTCTTCTTTCATTCTGCTCCACAAGTGGTGGAGAGGGTGATATATAGATCTACAATTGCTGAATGAGGGATACAAGGGCAGGAAATGTTTAAAAAGAGAAGTGTCAGGGGAGAGTAGAGAAAGAGAGAGAGTATCAGGTAAATTCAAATTGTATGAAAACTCCAGCAAGAAATCTGACACTTGGTAAAATAATAAAAATAGCAAAAATTTAAAAATGCTATCAAAGTTTGAATCCACATACTCTATGTTGGCAGACAAAGCTACTCCCAGAGCAAAAAAAAAAAAAAAAAAAAATTTAGGTGAAATTGCAAGTAGAGAGGGCAACTTGCTTGCAACTTCCTAGTGACTGAGGCCTATGGAGCCCTCAAAGACTATCGAGCCAACTGTTACTTTTATTGGTTGCCCATGGAGCTAGTTGGTAAGAGCATAAAATTAGAGTCCAGAGAGGGGGGTCTTTGGTTAGGAACACCAATTGCTTCTAGGTTCAATTTCAAGCATCCTCATGGTGGCTCACAACTGCCTGTAACATCTGTTCCTGGTAATCAGATACCCTCTTCTGGACCTTGTAGACAACGTAAACATTTATCACAGAGACCTACATTCAAGTAAAACATGCATGCACATTAAATGAATATAAGTAAATCTCAGAAATTATAAATGAACATATTTCTGAAAACACTGTAAGTCTTGGTTATAGGAATCAGAAGAATCAATCTGGAAATGAACTGGAAATACTTTTTTGTTGGATACTACTCATAGTCCTAAAAGTTATTATACTTGGTGTGGGGGAAGGGTGACTATCAACAAGTAACATTTACCACCAAAGACACACAAGTTCACTGTGAAGTAGCAACAAGTCTGTCATGGAAGAAACCTACTGATTCCTGGTTGGATTTGATTTCTGCTCCACAGGAGAAACTTTGGTTTTGGTACTGTTACTCCAGTAAAACCCCCTCATTGGGGAAGTCACAGATTCTAGTAGGAGAAGCTACTCTTGTTGCTTGCTAAATGGACATGATGTGTCTGATAATTATCTTCAAAATAACTCTGTTTATGCTCATAGAGCAATACTGTAACCAGGTTTGGTCAGTTTTTTGTTTTGTTCTGTTTTATTTTTTGTTGTTGTTGTTGTTGGCAAATTTCATGATGTCCTTTTAAAAAATTAATTAATTTATTCACTTTTCATTCTGATGACAATCCCCCTCCTCCCCCTCACACAGCCCATCTTCCTCTTGCTGGTACATCAAGTCACTGCAGTTCTAGAGTTCTAGGGATATCCTCTCTCACTGAGGCCAGGCAAGGCAGTCCAGTTAGGGGAACTGGATTCACAGGCAGGCAAGGGAGTCAGGGACAACCCCTGCTCCAGATTTTGAGGGACCCACATGAAGACAAAGTTTCACATCTGCTATATATGTGCATGGTTGGCTATGGGCCTCTGTATTTGTGCTATTCTCTGTCTGCAGACATAGTAGAATAATACTAATAGTGTAAGGAATTGTTTCTCACCCATGGGATGGGTTAGTCATTGATTGATCATTCCCTCAGTCTCTGCTCCATTTTTGTTCCTGCACATAATGTAGGCAGGACACATTTTGGGTCAAAGGCTTTTTTGGATAGTTTGGTGTTCTTATCCTTAAACTGGGAGTCCAGTTAGGCTACAGGATCTGGCCACTTCAGGCTCCATACGCTCCATTGATAGGAGTCTTGGCTAGAATCACCCCTGTATAATCCATGGAGCTTCCACCTATCCCAGGTCTCTGACATATCCAAGAGATGTGACCCCTGAGAAATAATTAATTAAATTATTATGCAATATTTATATTATAGTTAATTTGTCAGTGGTGTTAATCCTAAACCTGTAATTGTAAATGAGCACACACAGACACCTGATGGATTTTGACAAGCCTTAGGCTGGATTGTATAATCTTAGCCCATTATAATTCTATTCCTCAATCCCATATAATATATATATACTTCCCCTGTGTTCTTCCAGAGGTCCTGAGTTTCATTCCTAGAAACCACATGGTGGCTTATAACCATCTATATTGAGATATGGTGCCTTCTTCTGGCCTGTAGATGTACATGTAGACAAATACGTATACATAATAAATAAATAAAAATATTTTTAAAAGAGTAAAGCTGCTATAAATATGAGTGAGCAAGTTTCATTGTGGTATGATGTAGCATCTAGATATATGCCCGGGAGGGTTATATCTGGGTTTTGAGGTAGAATTATTCTCAATTTTCTGAGAAACTACCAAATTGATTTCTAGAGTGGTTATACAAGTTTGCACTCATATTATCAATGGAGAAGAGTTCCTGTAGCTCCACATTCTGGCCAGCATGTGCTATTACTTAGGTTTTTGATCTTAGCCATTCTAACGGGTGTAAGATTGAATCTCAGAGTCATTTTGATATATATTTCCTGATGTCTAAGGACATTGAACTTTTTAAAAGTATTTCTCAGCCATTAGAGAGAATTCTGTTTAGCTCTGTACCACATTTTTAAAATTGAGTTATTTGGTTTTTGGTATCTAACTTCTTGAATTCTTTATATATTTTGAATATTAGCCTTCAGTCAGATGCAGGGTTGTTGAGGATCTTTTCCAATTCTGTAGGTGGCTGTTTGGTCAGTTTTTATACAAGCTTTTTGAGCAGTAGTCATGCTCACTTCAAAGACTTATAATTAGACAATATACAAAGATTAAATGATGTTCAATCTCCAACTGAAATAAAAAAATGTCTATAAGTAAATACTTTAAAATATAAAATATTAGGAATATGGCTAACTACTATGATATAATATATACTTTTATACATTATTATGGTCATTACACAATTATTTGTTTTCTGAACCATACATTTAAAAATGACAACAAAAATTCCTTTCAAAAAAGTAAAAGCATTTTTTCCCATTATTATGGACATGTCATTTAAAACAATAAGTACTGGTAATTTTAAGATCCCCTCCCCAGATCATTCTCAAGCATTAGTAAACAAAAAAATTGTAAGATTAAAAATAAATATCTCAACATTGTTTTCAAAATAAAAAAGTATTTACACCGTACATAGATATGTTTGGTTGAAGGGTGGAATGGTGGAGTAAGGTAACAGACACTGAGTTGTCTCTATCCTATATACTTCTCTATACCACACTTTTCTATACCAAAATATCTCCATTGACATGTAACTAGAAACTGACATAAAAATTTTCTTCTTTATCACTGTAGACTGAATGAGTTAATCTAATCAACAGTCATTGGCCATAACTCTATTAAGTTAGCAAATTTAACAGCTAGAGAGAAAGACAAATACATTTTTAACCACCTAAACAAAATGCAAAATAGGTCAACAACTAGTTAGCCTCTCTCATTTTAGATATGGCTGCATGTAAAAGATATTGGTACTTTCATTCTGGGACTCCAATTTTTATTTATTTATGCTAAAAGAAAAATTGTATCACATGTAATATATAATAATTGACTTGTGAAGAAATCATCAAAAGCTAAATATTTTGAGGAACACTAAAGCACACTATTAAAGGTAATTTTATATTTATAATGCTTTCCTGTAACCGAACTTTTAAATTATTATTTATCACTTATTATTTATTACTAAATTCACTTATAACAAACACCAACAATTTCTTAACTATTAATCCCATAAATTCCTACAACCCCTTTAACCTGTCCACTAAACCTATTGATAATTATAACAACTACTTTCATAACCTTTTAGAATGATACAGTCTCTGGGGCAGGTCCTCAGTCATCAGGAACACAGTCTTTGTTGTAGATTCTTTAACGCACTTAGCAGTCCTTTTTCTGGATCTCTCAGATGCAGGTTCGTCAGGGTCAGTTGGTTATTGCAGTCTCACCTTAAATAAGGCTTCATGCTTTCTTCTCTGTGGGAGACCCCAGCCATCTGCAGGCCAACTTACTTCTTTTGAATCAGGAACTCAGCTGCTGTGCCTCAGTCCTTAAAGCCAGGCACAGTTTCCTTTAGGCCATTGTTTGGACAGATCAAACCACTCTAGGCAAAAGCTGAGCCACAGGGTTTAGTCCTTGGCCTTTTGGTGTCTTGCTCAGGCTTTCTTTGCTCACCAGCTTCTTTCTGCTTCAGGGAAATCTGGCCATCAAATGATAGCCAGCACTTTTTTCAGCAGGACTCTTGGAGCTCTCTAACATCAGGGGCCTCTTTTCTTTCTGGGCTCCATGCACTGTCCTTAAATAGGAGGAACTCTGTTTCAGCTTAATTTGGGCTCTGCCCACTTAGCAGCTGAAAACAATGTCAGGCCAGATACTTTGTTTCTTCAAGTCTATTGAGTCTTTCCTGTTTTTCCTGACTTCAACCTTGTTTTTCAGTCTATTGAGTCTTTCGTGTTTTTCCTGACTTCAACCTTGTTTTTCAGTCTATTAAGTCTTTCCTGTTTTTCCTGACTTCATGCTGATAATGCTCTTCAGGCCCCGAATTAAGAGACAGTATCAGAAACTCCTATATATTTTCTAAATCTAATTTATCTAACCCCTACATATCCCCCTACTAGTAAAATAAAAAATAAATCTACATAATATCTGCATATACAATGTAAATAAATTGTCTATGTACAATACACAAACTAACTTTAAATTTTTATCAATATACATTAAAGAAAGTGTTAAAATAACTTTAAACTTCTCACAATACATAGTTGTATTTACTTCTTTTGACAAAAGACATTAAAGCAAACAAAACATTTTAAATTCTTATCAATAAACTTACTTTCTATTACATACAAAACATTTTTAAACTTGCATCAATAAACAGAATCTTAAATTTCTACCAATATAACAAAATAATCTTAAGCTTTTAATAATAAAAGAGACAAAAAAATAGAATGAGGGAAAAAAGAAAATCCTCAAATACAATTCACAACACATAACATATATCCATTCCAAAAACTTCCAACCCATCTTTTGGGAATGGAGTGTAAATATTTTCGGGTACCCTTCAAAAATTGAGATATTGGCCAATTCTCGGGAAAGATACCTATAGCTTTTATTGTCCATTCTCTGTAAGATCGATCATTTTTTGGACTAGCACTTTTAAAAAAGATTTGCATGTAAAGTTTTTAAGAAAACAGTGATTGAAGCAGTATGTTAGGTTGAGTCTTCTGGCCCATTTGTCTTGTTGTTATTGTCATTCAGTCCTTGGCT
>CAJQZJ010018033.1:8380256-8423333 GCA_907164525.1 Lophiomys imhausi
TGTTCGATGACAACATCTTCAAATTGAGTCTGTAACCGTATGTCAGCATAAGGTCCCTCACCAAGCATTTGGTGGGTTGTGACATTTATTCCCCTTGCCATATTTTGCTGCTCTAATTTTGTGGCTTCATGTCTCCACCATGACAACCATTGTAATTGCTGGCTACCTTCTAGCACAGCTGATATCGGTCCCTTCCAATCTTGGGGAATGATTCTATTTTGTATAGCCCAATTATTTAGCATCTGTTTAACGAATGATGAGTGCATTCCATAAGAGATAATAGACTCCTTAAATCTTTTTAAATCCAAAATGTCTATTGGACGCCATGTTAATTACTGATGGAGTTGACCGTTATTATTATCAGGCCTAATTTGAAACATAACTGGAAAAGCTGATGGTGATTGTGCGGTACCATGCAGCTCCTCTGGGGGCGCACTTGGTTCCACATTAGCACCATTACCTACCTGGTTTCCTACTGGCACACGCGGCGGCTTTTCTACTGGTACATGCGGCGACTATGGAGACCTAGCTAGAAAAGAACTTGCCATTTTCTCAGTTCCAGTCACCTGTCCGGCCAGAATTTTCTTAAGCTCCTCAATCTGCATTTCCATAATTTTTAATTGTGTAACAGACGTCTTCCTTATGACAAACCAATAAAATAAAAAAAAGTAAACAGCATAAAACATTCGGTCTGATTGAAAAACAGTGTAGAGGTCAGCAGTAAACATTGTCAACAACTGGCATCATAGTTTCAAAATCTGCAGTTTTCTCTATAGTTTTGAAAATAAAATTACCCATAATGCCTTACCACGTTGAGCGCCACCTGTAACCGAACTTTTAAATTATTATTTATCACTTATTTATTTATTACTAAATTCACTTATAACAAACATCAACAATTTCTTAATTATTAATCCTATAAATTCCTACAACCCCTTTAACCTATCCACTAAACCTATTGATAATTATAACAACTACTTTCATAACCTTTTAGAATGATACAGTCTCTGGGGCAGGTCCTCAGTCGTCAGGAACACAGTCTTTGTTGTACATTCTTTAACGCACTTAGCAGTCCTTTTTCTGGATCTCTCAGATGCAGGTTCGTCAGGGTAAGTTGGTTATTGTAGTCTCACCTTAAATAAGGCTTCATGCTTTCTTCTCTGTGGGAGACCCCAGCCGTATGTAGGCCAACTTACTTTTTTTGAATCAGGAACTCAGCTGCTCTGCCTCAGTCCTTAAAGCCAGGCACAGTTTCCTTTAGGCCACTGTTTGGACAGATCAAACCCCTCTAGGCAAAAGCTGAGCCACAGGGTTTAGTCCTTGGCCTTTTGGTGTCTTGCTCAAGCTTTCTTTGCTCACCAGCTTCTTTCTGCTTCAGGGAAATCTGGCCATCAAATGATGGCCAGCGCTTTTTTCAGCAGGACTCTTGGAGCTCTCTAACATCAGGGGCCTCTTCTTCTTTCTGGGCTCCATGCACTGTCCTTAAATAGGAGGAACTCTGTTTCAGCTTAATTTGGGCTCTGCCCACTTAGCAGCTGAACACAATGTCAGGCCAGATACTTTGTTTCTTTAAGTCCATTAAGTCTTTCCTGTTTTTCCTGACTTCAACCTTGTTTTTCAGTCTATTGAGTCTTTCCTGTTTTTCCTGACTTCATGCTGATAATGCTCTTCAGGTCCCGAATTAAGAGATAGTATCAGAAACTCCTATATATTTTCTAAATCTAATTTATCTAACCCCTACACTTTCTTAAATAAAATATGTGCACTCTTGCCCAGGAATGTTTCTATTTTGATAATGTATGGATTCAAATTCCCAGTCATATTTGGTGTTCTATCACAGTTTCCTTTTGCTGTCAGTCTGAGGCCTCTGTTCTACCGATGTTCTAACCACAAATTGCAAATTGACACTGGGGAAAGCACTGCTGACAACCTTTCTGTCTTTTGCTTTCAACTACTTCACAACATGAATGCTATCTTGAGAGCTGTAATTAATGCCTAAAAGAAACACTGCATTATTCACTTTCATGCTAGCTGTTTAAATGGAAAAACTCAACGTGTATTAAATGTTCTAATTTTTCCAACATAAATGTGATTTTATCAATGACTGTAATCACCCATTAACAAATATTATTGTCAGGAACCAAATTTTGAAAGCACAATGTATTACACCACTTAATTGATGTACACACAGAATTCATATATTCAACAGTTTGTAATCACTCATGCTTGTTATTTGTGTTGATGAAATGTCAGTGTGTCAAGTGAACTTCCTCTATTTCAGTTATGTGTTACAGACTTTGTATACAGATTTAATGAACTTGAATGGTATTTACAATATTATTGTTTTCTGACTTAACAGTAATAAATATAATTGTCTTCCCAACACTCCATTGATATCAGCACAGTAAATTATAGTCATTTGGGGATTAAAATTCTGTAAATTAATCTGGAAAAGTACAAATGGAAATTTTAGCATATAACTATCACCTCCAGTTTGTTTTTTTTCTTTTTACAATTTAAAGGGAAAGCATTTATAAGATTAGTAACAGAAGCAAAGTTTCCAGTAATGGGGTGCATGGAGCCTGAAGCAGCCATCTTCTGTAACTAGTGGAGGGATTGGGACACCAATCCAGCTACAAAACTCCTCACCAAACCACAAGGACTTTTCCTCATCTATGTTCATAGCAGCCTTATTTGTAATAGCTAGAAACTGGAAACAACCCAGATGTCCTTCACCCAAGGAATGGATTAAAAGCAAAACAAAACAAAACAACAACAAAAAACTATAGCACATCTACACAATGGATACAACTCAGCCATCAGAAACAATGAAATCATGCAATTTGCAGCCAAATGGATGGAACTAGAGAAGCTCATCCTGAGGGAGCTAACCCAGATTCAGAAGGATGCACATGGCATCTATTCACTTATAATCAGATTTTAACCATATAATACAGGATAACTATTCTACAGCCAATGCACCAAAAGGAACAGGAACATAGACTTTGTTACCTGTTAATGAGACACTTTGCCTAGTAGTGCTGCCTTGTAGACCCCCAATATATGAGGAGGCTCTTAGCCCTCATATGCCTCATATGCCTGCTAAACTGGGGAGGGGGACTGATCTGTAGGGACACTCCACTCTGGAGGAATAGGATAGTAGAAATAGGGCGTAGAGGGTGGGAGGGTGGGAATAGAATGGGTGAAAAGAGAGTGCTGTGATGGATATGTAACTTGAAGTAATGAATAAACATTAAAAATATTCATCTACAATCTCCCTTGCTTGCAGAGTGTTCTGGGATTGGATTCTAGCATAATTTACACCATATAGACTAAAAAAGACTATGTAGTAACTGGTGGGAGCAGAAGCAAATTCCACAGCTCAGAGAGTCCTGAGGAGGAAGAAGAGGAAAGATCAGAGGAACCAGAGTTGTTAGGGACAGTAAAGAACAGGAACCATAGAATCAGCTGACAGGGACTCATGAGAACTCACAATGCTCAGGAAGCCTGTAGGGTCCTGACCTTGTTCTTTGCACATATGTTATGGCTGAGTAGCTTGGTGTTCTTGTGGAATTCCTTGCAGTGGAAACGTGGGCTCTCTCTGACTCTTTGGCCTGCTTGTGGGACCCTTTTCCTCCTGATGGGCTTCCTCTTCTAGCATTGATGTGACAATATGTACCTAGTCTTATTGTAGCTTATTATGCAGTGTTTAGTTGATGTCCCTCGGAGGCTTGCTCTTATTTGAGGCAAAGGGTGGGTTGAGGGAGAAAGGAGGTGAAAGGAAGATACTGTAGGACGGAGAGAATGAGAATCTGTAATAGGATATATATCTATATTAGAGAATATATGAGAGAAGAATAAAAATAAAAGAGGAAACATCAAAAGAGTATGTTCTTTTAAACTATGAATGTGAACCTTAAATAATCCATTACATGATTCCCTATTTCATGTATATTAATATACATGTATAGAAGCACAGAGGTTGTTAAGATTGCTCAATTTCTTGACATAGCAGAAGCCAAAAGACAAGCTAGATATGGTGATGGCTCATGCATAACATTAAGAAATAAGATTGCTTTGATGACTGATTGCAGGATGTCCCTTTTGTAAAATACTTAACATAAGGGGCTGGTTCTGAGTTTAAGACCACTGATTTTCCCACCTTTAAATCTGAATTCATGTAAAACATTGCCTTGACATGAAAGTAGAACTTGCTACCGTTGTCAGAAAAGAGTATTTAACTTGTGATTTACATATCTATTGGATTTATTGTCATATATTTGCTGTAAAGCTCTCAAAGATATTCACTAAACAAGAATCAAAGGGGATTTATTAAATTAGGAGTTTTCCTGTGTACAACCTATTACATAGCCATACCAAAAGTGAAAATATTAAAAAATTAATTCTGGTATGAAAAATCAACCACCTCAATTCTATAATAATGAAGAAGTCGATGCTTACCTTATAAATAAACAAAAAACACATGGAAAGAAAAAAATTACTCTATGTTTACATGAGAGAATATTGGAAAGAGATTTTCTCTAATCAGCTTGATGAGCTAATCAGAAAGTTTAAGTGGAAGCAAAACCCTTAAATAAACATTCCAGCAACAGCATAGCAAGTAAACTAAATAATTAAATTGTGATTAAGAAATCCAAATGAGTAAACAAACACAGAACATTATATATTAACTTTGATTGTGAATGAAAGGAAGAGTTGGTACAATTTAAAACAATCAACATAAGACATCAAATGTGTGATTTGGTTCAAGAAGCAAATTAGGAATTCCTGTTGAAGGCCTGAAAAGAAAGTTTATAAAAAGACAAAAGAAATGAGAATTGAATAATTCTAGTAAGTGAACTTTATAAAACTTTCATCATGCTGTGGTGCTTCAATCTTTTCCTTCCATGGAGGTGTTTTATACAAAATGCAATTGTACTTTCAACCTGAACATGCATCTCTCTTTCCTCCATGTATTGATGTTAACATTAGGGCTCATACAGCATAACAGATGGCAGCATTTACCTAAAGGAGCATAATTCACTCAAATCATTGATGAATTCATCAAAGAAAGGAATTTGTATAAAAATGAAATACCACCATACCTCTTTCTGCAAGTGTTTTACAATCTTGTTTGATAACTTGTACAGACTAGAATAAACTGTAATCAACAGCCTACAGGCATGAGAAATAATCCGTTCAAAGAATTATATTTTCAAATAAGAAATATGTACAAACAAATTTGGTACTGAGGAGCATGGTAAAATATATGAGACTAGTTTGGTAATTGAGATAGGTAAGAATCAAAGTGATCCCATTTTCTCTTAATTCAGGTCTATGCTCTAGAATGGCAGAAGTTCATGTTACCTATATCAACAATTTGTAGAGATTAGCATCATAAGGCAGAAAGTATAGAATTAATTTGTTCAAGGGACATGAGGAATACAGGATTTTGAAAAGAAAGTCATATTACATTTATTTTGCTTTAATATGAAATCTCTCTGATTACTTAGGATGAGGGAGCACAAAGACAGTCAACCGAATCAAACCTGTAACATATAACATATTGCCTTACTTCAAATCCAGTATTCATGTAAAGAGCATAGAGTGTTTAGCCTCGCAGTGTACTTAGTTCTGTAAGAGCTCTGGACAAACAGCCCTCCAGACTGAGGAGGAGGAGCAATATTTCTTCACTGGACTAGGATTCTTTTATCACACTTTGGCTTCAATTTAAAGAGTTTTTTTTTTCCTTTTGGTGTCATTTTCTTTATCTGATTTTGTAAATTTGATTAAAGATTTAAAATCAAAATTGGTATTCTTTTCTGTATGTAGTCCTAGAAACTCAACTCTTTTTTTTTTTTAATTGGAACCAAAAAACTGTGTAACTCATACAGTTTGAATCTCTGGGGTTCTGCTTGGCAGTACTTTTGATAATATGATTCTCACAAATGGTTTTGATGCACAAGTCTTAAATTACAATCAATCCTATTTTCCACCATCAATTATATCTCTGAGTAGACTGAATTACTTTTCCTTTGAGCAAAACCAGTTGATATGGGATTGAATTTTTCTCATATTATTGGCTTTCATTTAGAAGGTTATTTAAACTAAATAGCATCAGAAATAGCAATTAAAGATGCTGAATATATACTTATTTTATTTTTATTTCCTGTATAATTACTTAAGTATTTACTTATATTATAAGAAATGTCAATTTATTTTCTAAGCCCATAATGCTTTTGCAACATTTTTTTTCAAAAATTTTAGCAAGCTCACAACTACATTTGGAAATCATTTTTTTCTTATTAATATGACATACAGCTGTGAGATATCACCAATAACAAGTAGCTCATGAATTCAATGATTTACATTAATACATACAAACTTTTCATGAAAAAAATTAGAAACGCACTGTCTTTTAGAATATCAAAAGCCAAAGTTTAAGAATTTTTCATTTTATTGCTAAAGAATAAAAATCACAACTCTTGTAAACTTTGCAATTATTTTCTCAGAGTTACCACTTGATCCAACCTACACATCCACATATCATTGTTTGTTGTAGTTATTTTGAGTGGTATTGTTATTAGTATATTTTGTTTTTTTTCCAAACAACATTCCCACTTGTTTTAATACCAACATTTGTCACTGCTATTTTTTAATTTAAGAAAAAAAATAACAAAAAGTAAAAATAATAGCTTGTAACAATGCACACTTTCTATTTTCATCCTTCTACTGCCTTATTTGGCTCAACTGTTTGCTCTGCAAAATGTTTTCCCTAAGACATTCCATGAAAGGCAATAGCAACCATGTTAAAATTTGCAATTGGATACAGTAAGAGAAAAAGCATCTTAAAATATTTACTATGTTACCACTTTCTATTTACATGATTCAGATGTAACAAATAGAAGATGCACTATTCATGTGGCATTCAAAGTGAGAGTTACTATTTTTCATCAAGAATATGATTTTATACAATAGAAAAGAAAAACCAAGTTGCAGGCAAATGAATAGAATTAGAAAACACTATATATTAAATGAAGTAAACCTGTCTTAGAAAGGCAAGTAATGCATGATTTGTCTCTTATGTGAAGTCTAGATTACAATTGATGTATTTGATCATTCATTTCATGTGGGTCATGAAAGTAGGAAGAAGCCCATGAGGAAAAATAAACACATAGGGGAACAAATGGGAGTGACATAAAATAAATGCAGCATGAAAGTAGAAAAAGCAGTATTGAACGAGCAAAAGTGCAAGTGGGGAGACCTCCTGGGAAATTGGAGAGAAAAGGAGAATTGGAAGGAGCAACCAAATTAAATCTATATAGATCTGTTGCTTCGTAAACTAATTAAAATGTTAGTAGGACCCTGGGTAGATGGTTCAAGGATCAAAGCACTAACTTGATGAAGAACATTCAAGACCTGAGTTTGAATCACCAAAATTCATGTAAAGACTGAGTTCAGACATCAGACATCATACATGCATCATATATCATACATTATATGTACACATACATAAAACACTTATACAAACTCATGCATAATGTACTGAACATAAAATAAAATAAATGTCTGGAGAATATAATTGCCTAACTTTCTACTATGTGGTTCCTCCATTCTACATAGGTATTTGTTTCTGCTAAATACAGTATTTCTTAATTTATATTTTTAAGTACTATTCTTAATTAACTAATTTTAAGAAATGAATCAAAGAAAAATTTTCTACTTACCTTTCTCCTATGGAATTTATCTAATAATTTTAGGTTAATTAAAATATCTCACCTGATAGATACTAAAGTATTAAAAAATCCTGCTCTAATGAGGATTTTTTTCTTTCTTTATCCTATTTAACAAAGGATTACATATCTAAATTTAAAAAGATTATCAAACTTCCAAGTAATTATTATTCATTGTATTTTCAATAATACAGGTAATGAAGTAGTCCAGTATAGGAAAAATTTTTATTAATGTTATAAAAAAATTCATGTAGAGGAGAGTACATATTAGGCTTCTTATACAGTTAGCATGCATTAATTCTTTTCTTGGTCTAGAGAATCTCCTAAACATAGAGCATGGATTCATTAATTCTTCTATGCGTATACTGTTCATCTCTAAAATAAGCATGTCACAAGAAAAGAATAAAAGACTTGATTTTGCAAACGACTCTGTGGTAACTTCTCTCTGACTGAGTAAATATTCGTGAAGTTTAAACCAAAAATCTCACCCATTTGTGAATGAAATCTATGTAGGTAGCAGAGTGTCAGGTAAAAACTTTTAAAATGAAGGTATATATACACTTCATGATAAGTGCATAAATTAAAGAATGATTTACAAATTAGTCTTGAATTAATCAAAGTACTTACAGTAATTTGCAGTACTATACCATTAGCCATGAATGTGTTTTCTTTTTTGTAATATATACTTAATATATTTAGACTGTAATACATTTTTGTTTCATACAATATTTAGGATACATTGTCCTTGGATCGTTATTTTGTTCCTTATTTACCAAATTGATCAAAGTGCTCTGTGATTTTTTTCTTACATCTCCAGTCTTTGTTCTGAGTATCAATTCTTTTTTTTTTAATAAATCTATTTATTGTTGCTTCAGGTTACATCTCCATCATATTGTCCTCTTTCCCCACTTCCCAGCCCCGTCCTCCCACCCTCTACCCCCTAAACTTCCATCCCATTCCTCTGGAGTGGGGTGTCCCTACATAAAAGTCCCTTGCCCCAGTTCAGAAGACATATGAGGGCCAAGAGCCTCCTCATACACTGGGGTCTACAAGGCAGTACCACAAGTGAAAAGTGTCTCATTGACAGGAAGAGAAAACTAAAAAACAAAAAACAAACAAACAAAAAAGTCTATGCCCATGTTCCCTTTGGTGCTTGGTTGTAGTATAGATATCCTGTACTATATAGCTAAAATCCTACTATAAGTGAATAGATGCCATGTGCATCCTTCTGAGTCTGGGTTAGCTCACTCAGGATGAGCTTCTCTAGTTCCATCCATTTGGTTGCAAATTGCATAATTTCATTGTTTCTGATAGCTGAGTAATATTCCATTATGTAGATGTACCACAGTTTTTTAATCCATTCTTTGGTTGAGGGACATCTGGGTTGTTTCCAGTTTCTAGCTATTACAAATAAGGCTGCTATGAACATAGATGAGGAAACTTCCTTATGATTCCGTGAAGAGGCATTTGGGTGTATACCCAGAAGTGGTATGGCTGGGTCCTGAGGCAAAGCTATTCCAAGATTTCTAAGATATCGCCATACTGACATCCATAGTGGTTGCACAAGCCTGCACTCCCACCAGCAGTGGAGGAGGGTTCCCCTTTCTCTACACCCTCGGCAGCATGCGCTGTCATTTGAGCTTTTGATCTTAGCCATTCTGACAGGTGTGAGATGGAATCTCAGAGTCCTCTTGAGTTGCATTTCTCTGATGATTAAGGATGTTGAGCACTTCTTCAGGTGTCTCTTGGCCATTAGGGATTTCTCTTTTGTGAATTCTCTATTTAGTTCTGTCCCCCATTTTTTGATTGGATTATTTGGTTTCTTGGCATTTAATTTCTTGAGTTCTTTGTAGATTTTGGATATTAGCCCTCTGTCAGATGTGGGGTTGCTGAAGATTTTCTCCCAGTCTGTAGGCTGCTGTTTTGTTCAAATGACAGTGTCTTTTGCCTTACAGAAGCTTTTCAGTTTCATGAGGTCCCATTTATTAATTGTTGGTCTCAGGTCCCGAGCTGTTGGTGTTCTGTTCAGGAAGTTGTCACCTGTGCCAATGAGTTTGAGGGTTTTTCCCACTTTTTCTTCTAGTAGATTTAGTGTGACCGGCCTTATGTTAAGGTCTTTGATCCACTTGGACTTAATTTTTGTACAAGGTGATAAGTATGGGACCAATATCATTCCTTTACAAGTGGACATTCAGTTGGACTAGCACCATTTGTTGAAGATATTGTCTTTTTTCCATTGTGTGCTTTTGGCTTCTTTGTCAAAAATTAGGTGGCAATAGGTGTGTGGTTTCTGGGTCTTCAATTCGATTCCATTTATCTACTGGTCTGTTTCTATACCAATACCATGCTGTTTTTACTACTATTGCTCTGTAGTACAGCTTGAAATCTGGGATGGTGATACCTCCAGATTTTTTTTATTGTACAGGACTGATTTATCTATTCTGGGTTTTTTGTTGTTCCATATGAAATTGCAAATAGCTTTTTCTAGGCCTATAAAGAATTGTGTTGGTATTTTGATAGGAATTACATTGAATCTATATATTGCTTTTGGTAGGATGGCCATTTTTATTATGTTGATCCTACCTATCCATGAGCATGGGTGATCTTTTCATCTTCTAAAGGCCTCTATTATAATGATTTGTAGAAAATGCAATATTGTCATGAATGAAAGTTGTTTATTCTGTAAAAAAAATAATAAACTTTCTAATTCTGAAGTGCATTCACTGGAAACTAATTCTTCCTCATTGATTTTTCTCTTTCATTGATAAAACACTGTGACCTAGGAAACTTATAAAAGAGAGCATGTAGTTGGGCTTATGGTTGCAAGGAACTGGAATTCCATGAGCAAAGACAATGGCAGTAGGAACAGCAGAGAGCTTGCATCTTGATCATCAACCAGGAGACAGGGAGGGCACACTAGAAATGGCAAAAGTCTTGAAACATCAAACCCTGCATCCAGTGACTCACTGTGACCTCTGAGAAAGCCACATTTCCTAATTCTTTGCAATTGATTCCATCAACTCTGTTAAGGTACTTAAGCATTTGAGGCTGTGGTGAAGGTCACCTGGGGGCACATTCTCATCCAAACTACTAGAGTTTCACTCAGAAACAGTTACCCAGTATTTCTTATTTGCTAATGTTACTAACTGTTCATACTTTCCAATTTTAGTCTTTGTGAACTAAATATTATCCCCTAAGTCTATGATGTTATGTCATTAAAATGTACTTAAAATAAGATTTTCCTTTTGAAGGAATAGATTCATTTTCTTTGAAAGTAAATGATCTTCTAGATGGACTACATTCATTATGGTAAATTTCTGATACCTTACACTTCACACATACCTACACTTGTCCTTTAAATATATCATTGCATGGAAAACTAGTAAGTATATTTGCTATTATCAGTACACTTATTATTGTGGTTATCACTTAATGCTATTTATTTTAGTATTGAACCCTATGTACTGGGTAGAAATCAATTGATATTGATTAAAATTGTCACTAGTGGGGGTAGTAGTCTGGTTATTCCACTCTGAGTTAATATTCATTATAAGTCAATATTTCTAGTGGATCTATTGGTATTGTTACTTTACTGATGTTTTCAATAGTGAGTATACAAAATAGGGTAGGTGGTTCAAAACTCATTCTTGCTATGTGTTAATGAACAAGCTTATTTTAAGCAAGATGAAATTTTTGAAAAGGCATACCCACAAACAGAAAACTAATTACTTTTGTTAGTGTATTATGTGATTAATCAAGAGTTTAAGTATTCTTTAAGTCTTATTATTCTCTATTTGTCATCAAATAGAAGTATACCAAATAGATACAATCACAAATGATTAGAACAGATTTGCTACCCATAAATGCATCAAATATATTTAGAAAACTAACATAAGGCAATGCTACAATAAAAATACTGTAAGAAAGGGATGCTAGCTTTTACAAATGATATTGTAATGAGTAATTTTTCATTGATAGGCATCAAACTCAATACATGTTTGACAAAAATCCAGACAAGTTGATTGCTAACAGATTACAGGGGTAGAGTTGCAAACAGATTTGAGAGTAAGCAGTTTCTATATAAGAACTTTCCTATGCCTGTGAACTTCTCTTACACTCCCTAAGAATCAGAATCAGAAAAAAAACTGTGAATAAAAGTGAGGTCACCTATTCCATCATCTGTGCTATGCACTTTTCTTTTTTGTAAACTATTCCTCCTATGGAAAATTAGTTTATGACTGTATCCTTAGTTTATGCTGAACTGTGGCTCACAAATGTATTATAATAAGTTATCATTAGTAATAACATTAGAAACTATCAATAGTTATCAAAGCATTCACATTTTAAAGTAAATTCTAATAGTTCACTTTTAAACTTTCAAAGTAGGGAGTTGGAGCAATGACTCAGTGACTAAAAGTATATGCTAATATTGCAAAACACCACAGTCTAGGTCCCAGCACTCACACAGCAATTCTCAACCATCCTTTGGTCCAGCTCTATGAAGTAGTATCCCCTTGTTCGCTGTCTGTGGGTACTGTGCACAGACATGTTTCAAATATACATATGCATGCAAGAACAGCAAAACACACAAAATAAAAGACAAATGAAGATTTTAAAAAAATCTGTCATTCTGGGATTAATATTTAGCTCCCTGGATATTCAGTTTGTTTTGATCACTCTGGTTGGTAACTTTCTTGTAACCGATCTTTTAAATTATTATTTAACACTTATTTATTTATTACTAAATTCACTTATAACAAACACCAACAATTTCTTAACTATTAATCCTATAAATTCTTACAACCCCTTTAACCTATCCACTAAACCTATTGATAATTATAACAACTACTTTCATAACCTTTTAGAATGATACAGTCTCTGGGGCAGGTCCTCAGTCGTCAGGAACACAGTCTTTGTTGTAGATTCTTTAACGCACTTAGCAGTCCTTTTTCTGGATCTCTCGGATGCAGGTTCGTCAGGGTAAGTTGGTTATTGCAGTCTCACCTTAAATAAGGCTTCATGCTTTCTTCTCTGTGGGAGACCCCAGCCGTCTGTAGGCCAACTTACTTCTTTTGAATCAGGAACTCAGCTGCTCTGCCTCAGTCCTTAAAGCCAGGCACAGTTTCCTTTAGGCCACTGTTTGGACAGATCAAACCCCTCTAGGCAAAAGCTGAGCCACAGGGTTTAGTCCTTGGCCTTTTGGTGTCTTGCTCAGGCTTTCTTTGCTCACCAGCTTCTTTCTGCTTCAGGGAAATCTGGCCATCAAACGATGGCCAGCACTTTTTTCAGCAGGACTCTTGGAGCTCTCTAGCATCAGGGGCTTCTTCTCTTCTGGGCTCCATGCACTGTCCTCAAATAGGAGGAATTCTTGTTTCAGCTTAATTAGCTGAAAACAATGTCAGGCCAGATACTTTGTTTCTTCAAGTCTATTGAGTCTTTTCTGTTTTCCTGACTTCAACCTTGTTTTTCAGTCTATTGAGTCTTTCCTGTTTTTCCTGACTTCATGCTGATAATGCTCTTCAGGCCCCAAATTAAGAGAGAGTATCAGAAACTCCTATATATTTTCTAAATCTAATTTATCTAACCCCTACACTTTCTAATAGAAAAAATACAGCCGGACATAGTGACACATGCTTATAACCCCAGTATTCAGGAAGTGGAGGCCATAGAATCAGAAATTCAAGGGCAGCTTGAGCTATCACAGAAAACAATAATTAATAAAAACTGACTAAACAAATAATCAAAGGTATTTGTTTTAGTTTATTAATTTCTCTGGTCAATATTTTCTTAGAATTTAAAACAGAAATGATTAAGATTATCAACTTGATGGAATTTCCAAATGAACTTATCACAATACATTATTGAGAGACATGCTCAAAGTTCTTTGCTGAGAAGAGCTATGAAATATGTGAAAAAAGTCCAAATCCCAAACAATTCATATTGTATTTTTTCCAGAAAATATAAGTTATCACATAGTAACAAGTCTTAGATAATAAAAAGCAGGCAATTTTAAAAAGAGAGGAAATATGTTAGCTAGTATACACTCAATCTAACAGTCTATGCATAAACAGAATCATAAATATTAAAACAACAATTAGACAAAGTATTTAAATAGAGAATCAAAGTCATCTGTCTCTGATAAAATAGAATTGTCTCTACCCAAAGAGATAGAAGCAAGCTATATAGAGGAATGTGATATGCTTTGCTGTGGATCATTTTTGAAAGAAGTACGAGTGAGCTTGAACAATGGGGAGAATGCATAATGCATGGGAAGATGAACAGTGAATAATAAATTTTTAAACTTAAACAAGAACCTGTTTCTCTTGAGGCTCCATAGTTTGATCAACAATCTAAGCAGTGTTTTAAAATGCAGCTTGTAACCTATGTGACCAAAATAGGTGAGAGTATCTATTTCAGTTAAGATATGAATTAAGAAATATCATTCATTAGTTACATTTCTCAGGGAGCTAAGCTTCAGTCTTTAATGAATATTTCAATCTAAAGGGAATGTGTCAGTAAAATAAAAACAAATGGCAATGCTGGCTGCATGGAGACAGTTTCTTTTTATAAAATCTATGAAATGGCCAATGATCAACCCTATGACAGCTAGTGCTCAAATAACTCACCTTGAAACACCCTCTAGAGATAGGATTAAGCTTTTACTTTTTATTCTAATTTATTCTAATATGTAATTCTAAATATACATACATATATTTAAAATTTTCACAAAACCTAAACAATATCCTATGAAAGACCACACTTCGTAGTCACTGATAACATGGCACAATTTTAACAGTATCCCTGTGACAGACTGAATTTATTCATGCACTCATAGTCTCCATTACAAGTATTCAAAATTGGAAAGCAATTGCTAATTCATTAATAAAATTATTGATAATTTCTAATTAAAAAATAATAATGTTTGTGAATAATTAGGCCTTTAATTCAAAATTTTTATGACAGGATAAATTGACTCAATGGCTAGACGAGCAAGTCCTTTACTTTTATTTCAATATCTTGTAGCTTTATTGAGAGCTACATATGAGAAGCTCAATGAATCCAACTTCTGCTTGTTGTATTTCATGTTTAAATTCTAAATTTTGTAAAATGCCAGGCAGTGCATTCTTCAACTTGTGAGCCAAAATTTAATGCAAGAAAAATTATTCTAAAAATCAATATATACAGGTATTCACTTAACAGAATTATAACCCTTTTCTTATTTTATTCCAGTCTATGAAAGAGTATTATGATTGTTAAAATAGAATCATTTAAGCTACAAAAAGCCAAAGTAAGATTATTCAAATATATTTCAATAAAAAAGTAAATATATTATTTGAGACAAGGATTATTATACCCATGGAGAGTCTAGTCTGATGCAGTTAGCAGAAAGGTGAGCAAGTGTTAGGGAGAAGTACAACATAATGAGACTGGTCTTTGATTTGGTTAAAAAAAACTTATTAGTATAGAAAATCAGACTAGACTTCTTTGAGATTACTGTGATCTTTTTTGAATAAGGAGAAATTGAGATCTAAAATTATCCAAATAAAAATATTAATTCCACCTGGCCCTTTAAAAATATAAGGATGCTATGGACCCAGTAGAGGCAACAGGGGACATATAGCACAATGAACTAACTGGGATATGTCTCCCCTGAGAAAATACCCAGGACTTATCTGTAAAGCAGTAGTAAGACACTGGAGATTTATAAGTGGGAACCAGAAATCTACTGCTCAATCAAGGTGGTGACTGCGGAAGAACTAAAACAAGAAACAGTAATATATATAAGAAAACATTACAGCCATTTCATTTTTGTGAAAAGAATACTTGCTCTCCTTTATGCCAGTAACCCTCAGATCCTTGGCTAAGACTGAGACTAGGTTAGGGACTCCTTGAAGCGACATTTCTGCAAGGACATTTTTCATTCTTCTTTATATTGTTGCTGGTCCAATACTGTCTTGGGTTTAGGGGTCAAGATTCGATTTTTATTTAGGAAGCTACATGTTAAAGTTATTTTTAAGTGTATAAAATGCTTTTTTGCATAATATATTATTTATTTATAACATATTAATATGTATAGAATACATGATATTTGTTTTTATATTCTTCTTCACAAAACAAGATGTGGACATAAAATCATCTTAGCTATGTATGTATCCATGGGGTAATTTTGAAAGGTAGGTTGTATAATTGCTAGAGTTATGAGCTGACATTAGCAACTGTTTTGTTCTGTTTTTACTATAATGTAGTGTTTACTTGAATATCTTATTGAAAAGAATAAATAAGTTAATAGAACCGTGTATTCTTATAGTTTCTTCAATATGAATATGGTAAGCCTTTCACTTTGATGAAAACATGTATTTTATGGAATGCCTATATTCCCAGCGTTCAAGAGGCTGGAAAGAGAACCACACATATAAAACTGCTTATGGTACATAGAGAGAACACTAATGTGGAGCTTGGGTTAATCTTAATTTTAGTATGCTTCTTACATTGTTCTTACTGGTTCATGGATATATTCATAACTTGAAAGTTGAGGCTGGGAACATGGCTCTTTCAGTACAGTGCTTGCTGGGCAAACAGAAGGCCCAGAGAAGACAAACCCAGAGCTCATGTGAAACTAGACATGGCATCACATATCTGTAATCCCAATACTCCTAAACAGGATAGGAGATGGAGACAGAATAATTCCTAGAAGTTATTAGGCCTCGTTGTATACAAGGTGAAAAAGGAAACTTTTTCTCAAATAAGAAGGAAATGCAAGGACATCACTTAAGGATCTCCTCTAGCCTCCACATGTACACCATGGAACATAGGCCTACACATAAAAACATGTATTTGCACACACATACACAGTCATATTGTATCAAATAACAGAATTTTACAAATATTTGAGATTTCAAATAATTCACTATGTATGTACAGTGAATGTTTATTATTTTGGTATATGCTCTTATTTATCATTAAATACCTGAAAATTACAGAAGAACATTGAGTAATTCTAGTTCTTAATTATCTAGGAGGATTTTACAGATGGTAGCATTCTGATGACAGACAAAATAAGATGATGGAATAAATTACAAAGCACCATTTTCCCCAAGGAAATACAGTATCGGGGATGTCACACATGTATATTTGTAACTGTGAGGACACCTTTCGGTTTTTGACTGACCTTCAAACTAAACTAATAAAATGTCTCAAGATTACTTAAAACCATCTACTCTATATGCTTCATGTTGGGTATGCAGCCTATTTAAGTGTAACTTGACTTTAACAAAGCAATGCACCCAGTCTTGCTATGCCTTGGATTTCCCATTTAGTAAGTTTTTGTACTACTTATGTTTAATGCACTACTGTAGTCTTAAACTATATGCTCTTTAATTCCTATGACCCACAACACTGTGTGTGTGCTTGTGTGTTTGTTGTTGTTGCCCTCGCTGTTCTTGTTGTAGTAATCATTTGCTAAAAGCACCCAACATGTTGAAAACAACTCTTAAGAAAATAAATACCAAAACATAAATGTTGGAAGCAACATATGAATATGGGTCACTAACATCTATTTGTGGTTTTAAGTCCAATTCTGGGATAGTCAGTATTGCTAAAATAACTTCTTCCCTTGTGAGGATATGCTAAATTTTCTATAAAAAAAGAATTGCTCCATCCTGTCCCAACCCATGTTTTCAGTCCTGTTCAATAAATACACAGTAAAATCATATGTTCAGGAAAGACAACAGGGATAGAAAATTTTAGATTCGCACAATAAACGGACAAGCCACAGACCACAAACAACAGATTGATCAAAGATACAGAGAAAATAATGAAACATACAAGTGTGATATTGTTCATTGTGTAAGTTACTCCAAGAGGAAGAGTGTATTAATCTGTGGTGTTAAAGCACCATGCTAAAGGAGTTTACTTGTGTTAACTTTTTAAAATGTGCAGATTATTGTTAAATTTAATTAAGACTGAAGACCCCTGAACTAGATTGCTGTATCCCTCTCCTTAATACCATTATTTGGGATTACAATATTAAAGCTTTTGTCAAATTTGATTTCAAGTGTTAGAAATTACAGATTTCATCACATTCTGTGTTTTCCTTACTTAGTCATTGAAAGTATATAGGAACGTCAGACCCTATCCTATTCTCAGGGATGTATTATAACGGCCAGGATTAATTATCTGTTGGGGATAATTAATGTCCTAGATCCTCAGTAAACTCATAGTCTACTTGCCCAGTGAGGGAGGACAGGAACTGTCTAAGCATGTAAGTTCCAAGCCACTGGTCCCAATTATATAACTTATCAGCTTTGGATCTTAACCGTGAACTGTAAATTGCAGGAAAATACTCCAGTTAGAATGACTAGAAAATCCTTCAGCTATAATCGCCTTAGCAAAAACAAATGTGTGGGTTAGCAATGCATCTTCCTTGTTTCTGGATAAGATGCTAAAAAAATAATCTCCCAGTTGATAAATAGAAATGAGGAAGATATCCTGAACTCTGATTAAGTACTTAACTTTTGAAATGTATCTGATAATATTCATATTCAGCACATATTTAACATGAAATACACAGAGAGCTAATGTCAAAGAACGTTTGTCATGCATATTTATAAACCTGTTGTATAATATTTAAATGCATCAATAACTACAAATTTTTCATTATAGTACATGTATTCATTTCCTGATAGCTGCCGAATCCACTTGTGGTGCTGCCACTATTATTTAAATCCAATTTCCATATCTATCCTGATATGTAAACATGCTACCCTATTAATTTAGCTTCAAGATTCCAGTTCACTAGACAACTTAATGTTCTTGTTAAGAATTGCTCCTTTTCTTTGTACTAAAGATTCAAATTTACAAAATCTTGTAGTAAGTATGAATAAATATTTACTAATGAGGTGAAGCTATTAATATATGAATGCACTCAACTCCTTCAAGCACATACTTAATGAAACATATAGTTACTAATACACCATAAAACATTGAGAATAATATTAGCTATGTGAATGTAATTTAAACATTTATTGAGAAATTTATACTTCTAAAAGATTAGATGATTCTATTCTCTAGAGTATACTATACATCTCTAAAGCTGTACATTTAATTTTAAAATTATGAATTAAAAGCAAACATGTAGAGACAGATAAATGATTCAATATTTAAACCAATTATTCTTTAACAAAGGAATTGGGTTCAATATTCAGCACCCACATATTGGGTCACAACTATCCATAATTCCAGATCCAGGGGATCTTATTCAATCTTCTGAATGCTGCAGGAACCAAGCATATCACATATAAATTCTGCTCAAGCACTGTTAAAAACTAAAACTGATCATTCTTCTTTATCTAAGGTAACTCTCTTTCAAACATGCTTGGTCACAAATCTTGCCTTCACAGATGATGCAAGACAGAATTTGTGTGTGATACTACCAAAGATATTCCAATGCAGTGTTTGAAAATTTAAAGCGAGGTAATATTCATTAGTCATTACCAACAAATGATGAGTGTTAGGTACATATTTGCAGCTTTTTTCCAATGAAATTTTATAATTGTGAGAATGTGCACAAAAGAAACTATTTTATCACTTTTCCAAAGACAAAATAATTATAATTGAAGTCATTATATTACAAATGATTTACACATTCCATGTGAAGATAGAAAAACAAAAATCCAAATAGCAAACTTTCTAATTTAAAGGTGGTAGATATTAAGACATTTTGTGCACCAAATTCCTTTGTACTGTTATTTTAAATCCTGTGAAGTTTTTGCTTGAAATGCAATAAGACCGTATTATATTTAAATTCGTCTGTAAATATATAAAGTTAATGTTAACAAAATATTGAGAAACTGTTTATACTACTACTATGAACAAAATATACTTCCTTATAACTCTTGAATTTGTGAGACAGAGGATAAATATGATGTATGAGTATCCTTAGACAACAGTAAAATTACTGTTTAAAATTACTGTGAAATTTAAATTTAATTTAAATTACTTTGAATTTCCCCCTCCTTCCAAGACTGAGGGATCATGATGGGAGAGGTTGTGAAAACATTGTAAAAAGAAGAGGCAGCAATTGATGACTACAATTAAAAAAAAGTTTTCTGGAAACAACAGCATAGTTGTACATGTGGACTTACAGTATACATAAGACCTAGACCTGTTCAAGTTGAAATCAATCAAAATCCTAGAATGGGGGCAGGAGGCATTCATGAGGTCCATTTTTTTTAATTGCTTCAGGTTACATCTCCATCATAGTGTGCTCTTTTGACTCTTCCCAGTCCCGCCCTCCCACCCTCTACCCCCTAACCCTTCCATCCCACTCCTCTGGAGTGGAGTGTCCTTATATAACAGTCCCCTGAGCCACCTCATACACTGGGGGCCTACAAGGCAGCACCACGAGGGCAAAGTGTCTCATTGACAGGGAGAAAAAGTCTATGTTCCTGTTCCCTTTGGTGCGTTGGTTGTAGTATAGATATCCTGTACTATATAGCTAAAATCCAACTATAAGTGAATAGATGCCATGTGCATCCTTCTGAGTCTAGGTTCATAGCAGCCTTATTTGTAATAGCTAGAAACTGGAAACAACCCATATGTCCTTCAACTGAAGAATTGATTAAAAAACTATGGTACTTTTTGAACAGCAGTCTGTCTACAGTTTAAGCAAGGGGTTTTTCTTGCCAAGAGAAAGGCTTACCACCAATTCAACCATCGCAATGCCCTCTTTCCACCCCTCCCAGTCCCGCCCACCCACACTGTATTTTATGTATATGCAATGGAGATTAATTCAGCCATAATTAATGAAATCATATATTTCTCTGAAAAGTGTACACAGTTGAAAATCAGGATATTAAACATGCTAAGGTAAATGAGTGTGTTATTTTTCTAGATTTCAATAGAACCACATACCAATGACATACAAGGAGAAGGATGAAGTAAAGACCAGTCAGAAGTATTCAGGAAGAGAGGGAACACTGATGGGGAAATCTTGGAGAACATCAATAAATGCACTTGAAAAAATTGCCTTTATAAGCTCAAACACACTGTATAACAAACATGTATAAATAAAAATATAAGTAAAGGTTATTTATTGCCCAGTATCCAATGCATATTTTCCATATCAAGATAGATAAGATTAGGTAGTTTTGCACTAATATCAACCTTTGAACAGTGATTTGTAAAATGACTTTGTGTATGGGAAACACTTAATTAGCTAAGTAACTAAAATACTGGAAATAAAAAAGGGAAATACATACACAAGACCAACACAATTTTGTCAACATTGATGATGGAAATCTTAATAAGTACTATTCCAGATAAGGCATTAAAGGCAATTAATGGTTCTTGAGAGAGGTATATTCAATATTTTCAAAGGAAAAGCTCTCTGATAGATTACCCAATCCCAAGTGGTCATCCCGAATACACATGCACACACATGTACAAACAAACACACACAGACAAACATACACATATATATATATATATATTAATATGATAAATAGGCAGGTACAGATATGGATAAATATAGATAGATGATAGATAGATAAGTATAGTATCTATAGGTAGATAGATACAGAGATAAAGACATATCCTGCTGAGTTCATTTAGCATATGTAAAAGACCCAGAAAGATTATGTACATAGAAAGTAATTGGGGTGGGAAACACATGGATCTCCTGGAATGGGAAATATAATCGATTTCATGGATGGTCTGGGGCTACAGAGCACTGAAATGGGAAGGAATGAGGGGAATGATAGCTAGAAGTGAGGGGATTTGAAGGGTGGTACAGAAAGTTATTGCAGTGGAAGCTTCATAAATATATGAAAACAATCCTAATGAAGTCTCTAAATCATGTGGGAGACCGAGTTCCAGGTGGCTATCTGTTATCACCAAGTAATGTATCCAGTACCTGGACTTTGTTTTGTCCAATTGAGTTGTTGACCAATAGGTCCAATGAAAATTTTCAATCAACCCAGGCTCTTGCGAGGACAATAGGATGCTCTCCACAAGCTGACAGAAAGATATCAATAATGCACACAACATTCATGCAATTCAATTAAAAAAAATGGAAGTGTTGCCTACACATTCACCCATATATTCTAGTGTCTTTGGTGCAGGAAGGTACTCTGTTGGCTAACAAAATTGAATATGTACATCCTTAATGCAGACTCTTTAAAAGCTAATACATTGTGCTAGTGTATAAAATTAGGACTTGTGAGCATAAAAATAAAAAAATATGCGGTCTTCATTCTAAAAAGAAAGAAAGAAACAAACAAACAAACACCAACCCACCCCAAAAACTTTGATCTCCAATTTTGTCCTACCAGCAAAACATTCTAAGTCAATAGTGGTACTTAGAGGAGAAGCCAAACAACATCTGATTTAACTTAAGGACCAATTTACATGATGAAATCTATATCTCACTCTGGCTGGATGACAAGGAACCAGACACTAGATAGTTTCTAGACTTGGGGTAAAACCAACTACTGCTCATAGATCAGTGCCTTATTCAGCCATCATTAGAGAAGCTTCCTACCAGAACACATGAGAACTAATACAGGAACCCACATGATATAGAGATGATATAGAGAGAAATAGACATCTTGTGACACTTGGATTTAAATGAGATGTCTCCATCAAATACCTCACCTCAGAGAATTTCCACAGAAGAGCTGTCACAAGTGGTGCAAGGGAGCCAGAGGGGATGGAGGACACCAGAAGATCAAGGCCATCTAAGTCATAAAGCAGAGCTCATATGAACTCAAAAGATTATGAAGCAGCTTGCACATGGCCTGAGTGTGTCCGCACTATATTCTCTGTACATATATTATACTTTTCAGTTCAATATCTTTATGGGACTCCTAAATGTATGAACAAGTGGGTCTCTGTTTCTTATGCCTTTTCTTGGCATCTTATCCTTCTGTTTGTATGTCTTGTACGACTTTGATGAGATGGGTATGGTTTTGTTTTATCTTTATACTTCATTTTGTTATGTTTTGTTTTTAACTTACAGAAGCCTATCCATTTCTGTTGAAAGACATAATGTGAGTGGATCTGGATGACAAGAGAGTGGGAGGAATTAGAAGGTGAAGAGGGAGGGAAAACTGTAATCAATATATATTATATAATAAAATAATCTATTTTTAAATGTGAAATACTTAAAAAAGAAAGAAACTCATAGCTATATGTAGCAACAAAAATATTATATATTAAAATGACATTAGCATGAGCTGTTTTCTTAAATTAATGAAGACTTATCTGTCCACCATAATATTTCAAAATAGGACATAAACAAAAAATGTATATGAATGTATTTTGTGAACAAAATGATTGAAAGAACAAATTTGATGTCACATACTTTTTAATATATAGTTGTAAAGAATATGTATACTTTATGTAAAGCTAGCACATAATTATGGAAACACTGCAGCACTCATCAGAGATTTTTCAGGAAGTGCTTTCAGTAAAACAAATTAGAATTAGTGGAATATTAAACTTTATTGCAGTGTTCAACCTTCTTCAGAAGGAGTAGAGTGTGGTGGTTTAAATAAAAGTGTCTCTCATATGCTCCTATATTTGAATAGTTAGTCACCAGGAACTAGAACCATTTGAAAGGAGTAGGAGTAGGTGTGGTATTGTTGGAAGAAGTGTGTAACTGGGAGCAGACTTTAGATGTTAAAAACCCATGCTAAGCCATTTTCCATTCTAACTTGCATTACCAACTTAAAAACATCTTTTTGACCTAGAACATCCTTTTAATTCCTAAACAATTAAATGCTTTCTTTTATAAGAGTTTCCTTGGTCATTGTGTCTCTTCAGAGCAATAACACAATGACTAAAGCATTGGTATTAGGTAGGGAGGAGAGACAGAGAGAAAGAGAAAGTCAGACGAAGAAGCAGAGAGAGAAAGATAAAAAGACAGAGAGAGAAAAACTTAAAGAGAAAAACAGATTATTGGAATTTGTTCATAAAATTTTGGAGAATAAAAAGTTCAGTATCTGCTGTATGGAAGCTGGAAAATTAGAAAGAGAGAATAAAAGATCCATGCTGAAGAAGTTTAAAGCCAAACAGGATGGTGAAGTAAGTTCTCCCTTTCCACAGCATTTTAATTTGCCAGGGTCTTCAATAAAATGTATGATACAATCTCTGGGCTTCTCTGTGCAATCAGTCAGTCAGGACTGGTGAACTCCAAACCATGAATAGACACTGTCTCAAAGAAAGTAGATAGTGTTCTTAAGGATTAGACTCAAGGTTATCCTCCATCTTCCAGACATTCACACACATGAACACACAAACATTAGAGCATTTTCATGCCACATAAGGCAAGTTTGATCAAAGTCAAGATTGTTTTGATCACTATAGTAAAACATAAAGTTTGCAAACTATTTCAGAAGATGGGACTTTTAGAAGAAAATAAGTTTTATTTCCTCATAAGTATTCAAAGAGACATTTAAAGGATGATTCATTTTAATAATACATGTCCATTTATCTATACCAAATTACTTAATGTATATGTAGATATTTAGAAAAATCATAATGTAACACAATTTTAAGTAAATAATTATATTTCTCTGTGTGGACAGTATTAAAGGTTTAATGATTATAATGCTTATTTCTGGTTATGTGTTTGATTACTTGATACATATAATAAAATAAATAACCTCTTATACGGCAAGCATACATATTGCCAGCATGTTTTAAGCCCAAATTTTAAAATATTCCTCTATTTTCTCAAGGTCATACTGAGTACATGAGGCTCATCTTGTACGTGGTATGTAGCATAAGCTTGAGCTCTTGAGCTCTTGATTCCAACCGACAGCATCCACTGTAGCTGGAATTGTAGATGGCACCATCAAGACCAAATAGAAATAAGAAAGAATTTATGAAGTTGTGTACAAGAAAAAACTCACTACAGTGAAAACAAAGAAAGGTAACTCTAAGAAGCTATTGAGTCACTTTTAGTCACACCATACCTAATTCAAATATATTTTCAAGACAACAAAGTTTTCTATTTGTATCATCTATTGGATGAAGAGAAATACATTGTTGATTATTGCAAATAACTATTTGCGTATTAAAATCCATTGAAATAATTCCTTCTCAAACTTTACACTGATTTCAATGAAATTATTCTCATTACTTTTATACAGTTTCCTCTTTCCCATTCTAAATCCTCTTCATATGTATATGGATGAATATTGGTAAGTGTACACCACAGATGTGATTTTTTGCATCATTTTCTACAATGCATGCCAAAGCAACTGTACCTATGTAGATACCTTTCTTGATATAGAAGATACAGTTCCAGCTTTCCTCAATAGATAAGTAGATAATCAAATAAGTAAGTTTCTGTTTACTAATGCTATTTAATTTTGGTATAATAATCTATTTCCATATTGTGTTTCCCAGGAATAGAGCACTTCCTTTGCATCACTCTTCATTTTTTAATGTTTATTTATTACTTTAAGTTACATTGCCATCACAGTCCCCACCCTCCTACCCTCTCCTCCATCTCCCTGAACTCAAAATTACCAGGCTTTGGGAATGTATGTTATACCTTATAATTTTTATTATTGTGGCATCACTCCTTAGTCAGGTTTTGGTTGATTGTATTCCTAAACTCAGTACTTAAGAGACAGAGACAGAAGGATTGATTGACAGTTAGACTAGCTTGGGTTACATTGCAGTATTGTAATTAAAACAGAAACAGTGCTCTGCCTTACAATTAATGAGCCTTTTATAACTAAGAAAAAATTGGGTTGAGTTTGTCTTAAAATTAAATCTATTCAATCTGCACAATCCAAATATTTGAAGGTGATTAATATCCTTCTTGTATAAGTTGACTATAACATTTCAAATTGCAAAGCTGTGGCATTTTTCCTATGTAATTTTGTGTCTAAAATGATTTTTATAATGTATTTCTAATTTAGTTTTTCATTATTATACTTTGATATTAAAATTTAGTTGTGTTTTTCTGTATTGAATTTCAAGGTCTACATTGGTGACAATACATTTTTATAATCACAGCATTTTTTACTTTTGTTAATTATTATTCAATTAATGTTTAAAAGTAGATTGTAAGGTGTTCAACTTTTGCTAAATCATAGTAAGGTTATAAAATTATATTATATACAATCTTTGCCATAAACTTAAAAAATATATTTTCTATTATTTCCCCAAAGGAAAAAAATAACTGTTTAATTTTTCAGCAGTGGATATACTCCTTCCTCTTTGCCATATTGCAACACCTTTAATCATCAGGTAAACTTCAGAAGTTAAAACTGCAGCAGTCTTTCTCATTTTCCTAGTTCCCTTGAGATGGCTCCTTAGCTAGAATCGTCTTTATCTTACCTCCCTTAAGGCAATGTTATAACAGATTCTGGCAGCAGTTCATAATTGCTATGAAGTGCTTGACTCCCTCCTGGTGATTGTCAGGGAAAACAATTGAGCATCTTCTTGAATATGTTAGTACTACAAACTAGCTCTTTACTTTTGACAACACTCAGTTCCAAATCAGTGACTTTTTCAATTATTCTTATTCTTTCAATTTTTAATTCTTTTCTGCTTGAGAGCGTGTATGTTGGTGTTTCAATTGGTGTTTAGAGTTCATACAATGTAGGTTAGTTTATTTTGAGTACTATTTTATTGAAGCCCAATTTCTTAACTGTGTTATAACCATGTTTGAATGTTAATCACACTTACCTATTAAAAGAGAGAGAGGTGAAACCTTCAAACTTGTATATATTGCCCTTAAAATAACTTGGCCCTATTCTATTAAGCCACTCATGTCTGTCTTTCAATACAGAAATTTGTTACACACATATTTATCAATTTTATCTGTTTATTAGTGGTTTATTCTATGTTAACTTTGAACAGAATTAGCCAGCTCCTCACAAAGCCTTTAAAATGAGTTAGTACTTTGTAGTAGGTTATTGTACCAAACTCCCTTTTGTTGATACAAAAGTAATTCTAACAGCTTTTAGGGATGGCAAGCTTACTCATTGCTGGAGAGAAGTCATGAAATAATTATGAATCAAATATAAATGACTAAAGTCCAAAAAAAATGGATTCAAATTACCCTAAATTCTAAATTGGAAGAACTTATTTGATCATAATGTCTACACATCTCACTGTTCTTCCAAAAGCCCTGTGGATGGAAATTATCATCTACAATAGATAATCCAGGAGTTCAGCAGGGTGAAAGGTTTTTATGGAACAGAGTTAAGTTATAATTGTACAAAAGAAATGTTTGTGGTAGGAAGGATTCTATGTGCAGAACCCTCCATCTCTTCAGATAATTTTGTGAGATGGCAGGGCAATACAGATTCTCCTTCTTGTGTTCTATCTGAGGTAATTTCAGATCTAACTAGAATTTGATCCCCTTGATGGAGAATCCCTTAGAAAATTACCCAACTCTATTCTAGGAACTCTAATCAGGATGCTCTAATTAAACTGCTTGTTTGTGCAAGCCATCCTCCCCACCAGCTCCTGAGCCACAGGCCAGGATGTGGTTTGTGCCTTTATATACCTCATGTTCCGGACAATCAAAGCCACACCTAGGTCTTCCAATTCCTGGTTGCAGTCACATTTGGATGAAATAAAGTCTTTCAATTGGCATTAAGATTTCTGAGTGGTCATCTCTGGTGGGCTACAGGTAAACATTCCTTTAGATATTTACCTGCCTGTCAATCATCAACATTTCATTTTCAGATGAACAGGTGTTGCTCTATATGTCAGTTCAAATGAATGGAGGAGACAGAGAACATCGTTTAACAATGATCAGGTAAAAGACTGTGAGGGGAATCAGAAAATAAAGTCCTCAACTCAGTTCCTATATTTCTTAGTTTCCCTTTTCAAGGTAGCCAGTTAGGCAAGTTTACTGATTTGGTAATTATCTCCATATACACATACAGAGATGGTTAGCACACTAATGCCCTGGCCCAGGATGCAACCCATCTTTCTCTAGCTGTAAAATTGTGATGTACTTCTCTGGCCTGCTGCTATATAATGGGAGCCTAAGTGAGGACTCATCTTCAGCAAGACTCTTTAGGGAAGAGTTGTAAGTAGAGGAAAGGACTCTTCTCAGATACATGAACTTTCAAAGCCACAGAGTAAATAATAAATCAATAATTGTATTTGTGAAACTGAAGAGGACATTATATATGCAATCCATACTAAAGAGTGGAAAATGTTTCATATGTTACAAATTTATTGTGAGTCTTGCTTTACAGCTGGTGGAGTCTAGATAGCTGACAAAATTTGTGACTGAGTCACAATGATGTTAGATCAGATGTAGAGGTTCAAGTTAGAAGAGTTAAAAGATTCCAATCTTCCCAATACATTATTCCATCACTTTCCAACCAAAGTGTAATTGTGTGCTCAGCCAACTTCAAGAAAGCTGCAGGAATGTTCTTTACTGGTAAGACTTCTGTAAAGAATTCCAAGTTTACATGACAGTATCAGATGAGAAAGCATTGTTGTTATAAAATGTATATTACATAAAAGTCATGGATAATTAATAGTTGTGAGCAAAAAGTGACTTTTCTATTGATGTGATAGACATGTGAAAGACACTAATTGAAGGAGAAACACTAGTTCCAAGGTGAGAGAATACACTCTCATATTTCAGAGAGGGTATAACAGAAGGGGAGGATTATGACTAAGACAGTGAAATGATTATAGGTCTGGTAGATATAAAACTATTCAAAAGAGAAATATTTATTTCTTAATCTAACTACCAGACTATTGCTAAAAATGGATGTTTTTCCTTAGAAACCCATGGTGGAAAATGAAAATAGTTCCAGCAGGGAGGGAGACTTATCTCCTGGGTTTTTTCTGCCCTGTTCTGGAGACCCCAAAAACCACCCAGGAACTAACTCCAATGTAAATATAGGAGGGTTGTTTATTCAAACTCAGAGCTTGGACTCTCAATACTCACTGATACAACAGTTTGAGTTGAGAGCCCCCAGACCAAAAAGTACAGAGTTTATATAGAGACTCAGACAAAGAAGCAGGTTCTTTACCATATGATTGGATGACATTTGGGTAGCTAGTCATGTCCACTTCTGATTGGCTCGTTGTTACTGACTATCCAGCTGTGGTCAGTTTGACCATCAGAAAGTTTGTTTCCACTTTTTGGGTGCTTTCTCAGAGTGAGCTCTCTGGTGATGAGGAGGGAACACCCCTGGAATACAAGCTCGGGTACATTTGGTTGTTGTTCTGGAACTAGAGGTCAGCTCTGAGTCAAACTTAATACAAAATGGAATCTCTTTTCAAGATAGATTCAGTCAGGCTCCAGCTCCACATTTCTCCCTTTCTCTAGGTCATAGACAGACCCAATCATGGGTCTTTAAACATATCAGTGGTCTATCTCTGACAAAAGTTCAAAGGACTATAAGTAGTAACTATATAAGGGGCATAAAGCATAACCAGGAGAAACAGAACCAAGGACTCAAGTAGTATATCAGTTGGCATTATGGAAATAGATATCGATTTGCAGCCTATGTAAGGAAGTTCCTTTTGACATAGCATTTCAGCCTTTAAGTGGGACAATGGGCGACACACTCTCTTCTGTAACTACTTCCAGCTAACATTAGAGCATTGTCATCGGGTCCCAGAGAGACTGAAATGCTAGTGAAAGCCTGGACAATGGGGCAGTTATCAGAAACATATGATTAGTCGATTGATTCCAGTGAAGGACAGGAGTAATCATATCTATTGGACTGGTTCACATCAGCTTTCAGGAAGTCTAAGCAGCCTGCAGTCCATAGGTGATCTCAGGATAGAGTCTATCAGCAAGGTGAGAATCTGCTGAGACACACAGGGACTGGGAAGAGAAGTTAAAATTGTTTACTAATTGGGGAACATAAGGAACCTCATAGCCAAGGGAAAAATCTCATTTTTTAATACTTTATTTTTTTATTTCTTCAAGTTACATCTCAGTCACAATCCCTTCCCTACTCCCCCTTCCTGTCCCACCCTTACACCCTCTTCCCCCAACAGCTCCCCCTTTTAGTCCAACAAATGTTTCCTTCTCTTATAAGAGTAAATACTATACAAAACAACAGAAATAAATATGCCACATTTATGAGAGTTAAATGGCCCAGCATACATTCCCAATGTCCACTCCATACATAAGTGGTCCCTGATTTTAACATTCTACCATCTAACCATCTCCATGAGTTTAAAGTTCTATATCTGACTCAGCTTTCATACTAACTTGCATCACAATTTTAAAACATCTTCTTAGATACAGAACACCCTCTTGATTCCTAAACAACTCAAAATTTAACTTTGAGACTCTAGCTATCTATTCTTCAACCACCTCAGAGACCTGAGAGGGATAAATATATCTTATTATATAGGAAGTGCAGTGCCTGCATCATCCAAAACTAAGAAATGACATATCAGTGGCTGCCTGGACAGTTCCCGTTTTCTCTCCATATGTTACAGCATCAATCTTCAGCCTTTTGGTCCTGTTTCTCTGACAGACATTGATTGTAGAGCAGGAATTATCAAGGACCTACCTACCCTGTCTTGGCAGAGCTAAGCTGTCGACTTCCCTGCTACCAACTTTTGTCCTTTTTGGACAGCAGTCTGTCTACAGTTGAAGCAAGGGGTTTTTCATGCCAAGAGATAGGCTTGCCACTAATTCAACCATCTCACACTGGAGATTCTTCAATGCTCATCTTCTACTTGGAGTAGAATAGGGGGTGCTGTCAGAAGCTGATATGTCTCGATATCAAAAAATCTTGAATTAAGAAAACATCTTTGAATGCCATATTCTGCAGATCTCTTGGGGTTTTTGAAGATGCCCTATCTATATCTTGTATTTAGATAAGCAAATGTTGCTTGTCTCTTAACAACTTGATTTCTGAGTAGCTTAGAGAATATCTGTGATAGACTGTCATAGTAGCTAACAAAATGACACGCTTGCATGACTAGGAGTTTGTATTTCTTAACTATCCTAAATGGTTTAAGATGGTTGGTATCAAGAGGCCAGAGCTTCACATTTCATTTTTAAGTATCACTAGGTACAATACCTTTAAGAAGTGTTACCTTTAATTTTGTATCAATATACAAAGATCTATTCCAATGTGGCTGAATATACTCTTAATTTTGTATCAATATACAAAGATCAATGCCTATGTAGCCCAATACAATCTTAATATTACGTCAATATACAAGGGTCAATACCATTGTGGCCAACTATAATCTTAATTTTGTATCAATATACAAAGATCAATACCGCTGTAGTCCAATACAATATTAATTTTGCACAATATACAATGGTCAATATCACTTTAGCCAAATATAATACTAATTTTGTACCAATATACAAAGGTATAAGGGCATATTCAATAATCTGTCCCTTCTTGGTCCTTTCCATACTTTGTGTATGTTCCATTTTTCTCAAGTCTGTGCACTCCTACATAGGAGAGAAAGAAGGATACAGAAAAGAAAAAGAAGGAAGTCCCTGGGTCTAACCTCCAAAACCCATTTAACAAGACCATTTAACAGCTTGTAGTCTCTTCCCCTAAATAACAAAGTTTTCTGTTATCCATCAAATAACCAAAAAGGGGGGGGGGGAGAAACACCCTCTGGGTATGGGACGTCGCTCTCTTAAAATGACTTCCTGCTGATTTGGGTTGTAGTAAACCTGTTTGGGGCCCGAACCAGAATAGAAAAATGGTTAAAAATGTTAGTACAATCCTTTTATGTTCAGTCCTTTTGTGCTCAGCTGTTTAGATGTCCTAAGAATTTTGTAGACAGAAGCTGATCTTCCAGGCTTTACTGAAGTTATGGCTGGTGCAGTGTGTTATGCTGAATGATCTTAGCGATTTTGAGTTGTTGTGGCTGTAGACTTTTGATGGAAACAGCTATTGAAGGAGTCTGGAAGGCTGAATCATCTGGGCACTTGTCTTCTTTGGTGTCTGATTCTGTTTTCTGTTGAGGTTTCCATTGTCCAGTTGTCCCTGGATTCCTTGAATGGATGTTTTAAATCTCCTGGAAAGATAAGAACAGAGCCCTGCCCTAATCCTAACTGTGGGACTATTACCCTTTTTTTTGGGGGGGGGGGTCAGGTAATACTTCTCCTGAAGCAAATTTGGTTTTTTGGCAATATATAAAGTATTATCTTTCAATCTGTATTAACAAAGAAATTATTTTGTTATTTTGGAGCTAAACAAGGCTTAGTGTATATATTTTGAGATCTCAAAGGACAATTTGTTTGTATTGATTGAGTAGGCCTTTTGTAAGTAACTTTTAAACTTAAGTCCTTCCAAATCCTATGTGTCTGTCTCTGCATTCTAATTATTTTGATCAAAGACCTGTGGTTCCCATCTGAAGGGATTAAAGATGTGCTCCACCACTCCTGGATTGAAGTTTTTCTCTATTTCGAGTTTGTTTTGTATCAGGCTGACCTTGAGCTCTGAGATCTGCCTGTTTCTGTTGCTAGTGTGTTGGGATTAAGGGTGTACTCTTATTGAATGATGGGATTAAGGGTGTGCACCCTCACCACCCTGTTCCATGTAACTCTAGAATTTATAAGACAACTAACTCTATAGTGCTCCTCCCGTCTCTGCTGAAGTTAAAGGCATGGGCTAACACCACACATTTCATGTATTTTACCTTAGCTCTAAGTTTTTTCGACTCTTGGAGGTTTATAAAATCAGGTTGAAGGGCTGTAACTTATTTTATTTACAGTGTTTTAAAGTTGTTACCTGCTTTTTTTAAATTAATAAATTTATTTGTTTGTTGCTTCAGGTTAAATCTCCATCATATTGTCCTCTTTCCCAGCTTCCCAGCCCCGCCCTCCCACCCTCTCCTCCCTAAACTTCCATCCCATTCCTCTGGAGTGGGGTGTCCCTATATAACAGTCCCTTGCCCCAGTTCAGAAGACATATGAGGGCCAAGAGCCTCCTCATACACTGGGGACGACAAGGCAGTACCACAAGTGAAAAGTGTCTCATTGCAAGGAAGAGAAAACTAAAAAACAAAAACAAACAACCAAAAAAGTCTATGCCCATGTTCCCTTTGGTGCTTGGTTGTAGTATAGATATCCTGTACTATATAGCTAAAATCCTACTATAAGTGAATAGATGCCATGTGCATCCTTCTGAGTCTGGGTTAGCTCACTCAGGATGAGCTTCTCTAGTTCCATCCATTTGGTTGCAAATTGCATAATTTCATTGTTCCTGATAGCTGAGTAATATTCCATTGTGTAAATGTACCACAGTTTTTTTAATCCATTCTTCGGTTGAGGGACATCTGGGTTGTTTCCAGTTTCTAGCTATTACAAATAAGGCTACTATAAACATAGATGAGGAGACTTCCCTATGACTCTGTGAGGAGTCATTTGGGTGTATACCCAGAAGTAGTATGGCTGGGTCCTGAGGCAAAGCTATTCCAAGTTTTCTAAGATATCACCATACTGACCTCCATAGTGGTTGCACAAGCCTGCACTCCCACCAGCAATGGAGGAGGTTTCCCCTTTCTCCACACCCTTACCAGCATGTGCTGTCATTTGAGCTCTTTATCTTAGCCATTCTGACAGGTGTGTGATGGAATCTCAGAGTCCTCTTGAGTTGCATTTCTCTGATGATTAAGGATGTTAAGCATTTCTTCAGGTGTCTCTCTGCCATTAGGGATTCCTTCTTTGTGAATTCTCTATTTACCTCTGTCTCCCATTTTTTGATTGGATTATTTGGTTTCTTGGCATTTAGTTTCTTGAGTTCTTTGTAGATTTTGGATATTAGCCCTCTATCAGATGTGGGGTTGGTGAAGATTTTCTCCCACTCTGTTGGTTGCCATTTTGTTCGAATGACAGTGTCTTTTGCCTTACAGAAGCTTTTCAGTTTCATGAGGTTCCATTTATTGATTGTTGATCTCAGGTCCTGAGCTGTTGGTCTTCTGTTCAGGAAGTTGTCACCTGTGCCAATGAGTTCGAGGGTTTCTCCCACAAATCTCATTTTAAGAACAGGAAGTTGTACTTATCTGGAATCCTGTTTGATCTGAGGCTGGTGGATCTAGGCTTTATGACGACATCTCAGAAGGGTAACATGACAAAGACTCGAAAAACAACTTTGAGTTATTAGCATGAACAATTGTTAAACCAAAGGAGATTTAAAATCTTAATCTTGTGACTAATCGTCTAGTGGTATTTTTTTCAGAGCTAGACCAACAACTTATTGGAACTTTAACATAGCAAGGGAAGAATCTAACTCTTTTCTGAGTCTGGTAACAAGGTAGACTGAGAAGGCAATCTGAAGCCTTGTTTTCTGTTGTTAAACTGTTAAATCTTTCATTATTATAATCATTAGACTCATCAGTTATCTGAGAAAGATAAATATTATCTGAGTAAACAAGATCAATCAGTTTTTTTTTTTTTTTTGGTTTTTTCGAGACAGGGTTTCTCTGTGTAGCCCTGGCTGTCCTGGACTCACTTTGTAGACCAGGCTGGCCTCGAACTCAGAAAGATCCACCTGCCTCTGCCTCCCGAGGGCTGGGATTAAAGGCGTGTGCCACCACCGCCCAGCTCAATCATTTTTTTAATCTGTAAAAAATTATAGTCTTTACCGTGACAGCCACCCCATTGTTCCTCCTTGTCTGTGGGGCATCCATCTTTGGCCACTAGCACCAAGGTTATGAAGTACTGCTTACCTTGTCTTGGCAAAGTTCAGCAATCGACTTCTCTGTCTGTGTCCAGCACATTCACCTAGGACAGCATGCTGTCTGCTGTTGAAGAAAAGGGCAGTCTTGCCCAGTGGCCAACTTTGTCATATTTAAAGCAAGTCTCAAGTGGAGTTTCTTTGTGCCCATTATCTTCTTTGGAGGAGACTAGGTATAATATCAGGAGCTGACATGTCTATCAGGAAAAGCCTTTTTGTATTAAATATTTAAATGTCATGTTCAACAGGTCTCTAAGGTGTCTGAGGACCATCATATCCATCTAAGATGGATCTTGTTTTTAGTTAGTTACTTTCTGTTTGACTGTGAAAATCTGTATAAATTTATTCTCATAACTAACTGCATAACTTCTTGGCATAACTGCAAATAAGGTGACTATCAGCTTGTAAAACATGAGATTTGTTGGTTTCTTAATCTAAATGGAGGCTTAGTAATGAACAGAGCCCATTGAAATCAAGAAGCTCCATAACTGTAACAAAACCATAAGTTTGATTGACTATCAACCTGCAAACCCACAACTATACAATATAATTAAGCATTTTTGTTATCTTTTAACCTTTTCCAACCTTAGTAACTTGCATTTACCAAACCTTAACATCTTTTCATATTCCTAGACATCTTTCTAGAAGGTTTCTTTTGTAACTTACATTTACATCCTCAGACTCTCATAACTTGTTTAAGCTTTTCAATCCTTCTTTCTGGTGGGGAGCCCCAATGATCTCTGACTTTTATGTTTTTCTTTTTCCTTTCCAGTCACTGTTTTCTTTTCTCTTTTTATTTCTGTTTTTGTTTAAATAAATAACCATCTGGATGTCCTCAGACATCAGACATTTTGAACACATTTTTCATTTCTAATTACAAAGCATAATTAAATCCAAGCCATCTCCTTTTTGAAATACATATATTTTCATGGCCAAACGTTTATTTGTATCAACATCCTCCAGGAAACATTTTTTCTTTTAATCTCTGTTGCATTTTTCAACAGGCAAACAGATAGAATTCAACTTTGCAGCACTTGTCCTTGTGGGACCCTTTTTATCTTTCCTGATGGTAACAAACCTCCTTAGCCTGTCTAGTTTCCATCTTTGCCTCTGGGGAAGAGGGGTGACCCCATAACTTGCCCAACTCAAGGCAGCTTTCACATTAGGGAGCCTTTCCTGTTTTTGTTTGTTTGTTTGTTTGTTTTTGTTTTGTGTGTGTGTGTGTGTCTGTATGTGTTTTGTTTTTTGTTCCTGTTTTCTTCTTTCATCATTTTGCAATGATGCTCCAGCTGACAATTGGAATTTTGGAGCTGCCCTGACAGAAAGGAGGGCCTTGTCCTCTCACAATGATTTTGATGGGGGAAGATAGGTGAATCCCCATTTCTTCCCCCATTTTGGCCCAGGTACAGATGGCAGGGGAAAGGAGATCAATCTCAGTGTGGCACAATGGGAAAGGCAGCGAAGGTCTAAGGCTGTTCCGGTCAGACATGCATGCACATTCAGCTTGCATGTAAACTCATTCTCTTATGGATTCAGGGAAAGACATAGACAAAAACATATAAACAAGCAGACAAACATAAAACCAGCACACAACAACTGTCCAGGGAGAACCTGAACAAGCCTGGAACATCATCACAAATCAGTCTGAGACCAAAACAAGGAAACAGTCACATAGATTATACAGTGTACAGCACAATAGCGAGACAGTGCCAATCTCGATCTAACAACCAGGTAGGCAATGGGGATCAGGGAAGTAAGGGAGGCACCATTTCCCCCTTCTTTCTCAGAGAGAGCTGGAGCGTCCTCCAGGCTCTCACAACTGGTAGGATAACAGGCAGGTATGGCCACCTGCTTGGTAGTCACCTCACCTGCATTATCTGACATACAGGAACCAGAAACTGTTTACATTATCTGACATGAACAAATCCAGAACATGCACCACATGTGTTCCAATTGTGTGTTATCTGACAAGGAACAAACCAGAGTATTTCTGAACTTAGGCAAACCAAGAAGAAAACTGAAAATAAGGCAACAGAAGCCAAACCAAAGGACACAAACAAAAACAAATGGTCTCACAAACATTGAATCAGTCCAGACAGACTTTCATGCAGATCCAGAAAACAATCCAAACTTGAGCTTTCTAAAAAATGGAAACAGAGACAAGCAGTCACACAGACAGCATAGACAGAGAGTTAGACTAGACAAAAAAAAAAAAAAAAAGAACTCATATTTCCATCTCCAGGTCTTCCCTGGTTGATTCATGGTCCCCAAGATCTTGGTGGGACCTCCAAATGTAAAGGTCAATACCAGTCTACTGGAAATTCAGGAATGGTGCCCTGGTTTTCACAAGTACATAGGCAGACATATATACAGGGACAGACACACATAGAGACACAATAGCTTACAGGCTGGTTTGAACCCTCCAGGAAGGAGTCCTGGTGACGAGCCCCCAAATGTTCTACCCAGTTCTCGAGACCCCAAAGACCACGCAGGAGCCAACTCTCATGTAAATACATGAGGGTTGTTTATTCAGGCTCAGAGCTTGGACTCTCAATACTCACTGACATAGTGAGAGCCCCCAGACACAAAAGTACAGAGTTTATATAGAGACTCAGACAAAAAAGCAGGTTCTTTACCATAATATTGGATGACATTTGGGTAGCTAGTCATGTCCATTTCTGATTGACTAGTTGTTACTGACTAACCAGCTGTGATCAATTTGACAATCAGAAAGTTTGTTTCCACTTTTTGGGTGCATTCTCAGAGTGTGCTCTCTGGTGATGATGAGGGAACACCCCTGGTATACAAGGTCCGGTACATTTTGTTGTTCTGGAACTGGAGGTCAGCTCTGAGTCAAACTTAATAGAAAATTGAATCTTTTTTTTTCAATATGGATTCAGTCAGGCTCCACAGATTGATTTCACACAGTTTTAACAACTAGGAACACCACCTTTAAAAAATGGACCTAAAGCTTAGACAATGAAGGATGAGAAGGACCACACTTTGACCAGCGTGATGGTTTGAATGAAAATGCTCCCCATAGACACACTTATTTTAAGGCCTGGTCACCAGTTAGTAGATTTTGTCAGGGGAAATTCAAAGGCATGGTTGGAAGGGCATGTCACTGGAGGTTTCCCAAACCCCAACTATTGTGAGAAGCTCCCCAACTCTCCTTCAATCCACATCCACACACTTTTTCTCCTTTGGAGACAAGTAGGCATTCTGAGAATAATGTTAAAATAACGACAGCCAAACTAAGAAAGGACAAAACAGACAAACAAACAAACAGGAAAAAAAAAGAAGCCAAAGAAAATACATACACACACACACACACACACACACACACACACACACACAGACAATCAAAATACCCAGATTCAGAGGCACACATATTCACACATACCGGAATCCCCCAAAAAACACAAAACCAGAAGACATTGTACATATGCAAAGGACAAGTAAATTGAAGAACTGAGGGAGTATGGTATGTGAGGGCCTATCTCATCTGAGGAGGAGAGTACCAGGTAGAGGAATAATGAGGGAGGAAGGGAGGGAGGGAAGAATGGAGGAAACTAAGTTCTAGGAGTAACTTGAGAAAAAAATTAGTTATTAAAAAAGGGCAAATAAGCTTAAAAGTATAAAAAAAATACAAAATTTTCAAATTATAATTTACCAAAGGTACTCTTGCCTTACTGGCAAGAATGGTAAAATGGCCTTAAATTCAGATTAGAATGTTAGACTTCAGATAGCCACATAGCTCACACACACTTGATATCAGCTTAAAAGTTTTTTTGTAGATATAAAGGATATGTTCATTGTGTGGCATTAAAAAGCAAGTAAGAGGTTTAAAATGCTGTAAACAAATTAAAAGTTACTACAGTTCAACCTTGTTTTCTAAACCTCCAAGTGTTGAAAAAAATTGGAGCTAAGGTAAAATATATGTGAAGGACAATGTTAGCCCAGTCCTTTAATTCAAGCAGATACAGGAGGATCACTATAGAGTCAGTTGTCTTGTAAATTCTAGAGTTAAAAGGAACAGGGTAGTGATGGGGCACACCCTCAATCCCATCATTTGAGATGGATACACCCTTAATTCCAACACATAGAGACAGTAACCTGCAGATCTCTGAGTTCAAGGACAGCCTGACACAAAGCAAGCTCTAAATAGAGAAAAACTTAGATCCAGGGGTTGTGGTGCACATCTTTAATCCCATCAGTTGGGAAACACATGCCTTTGATCTCAATACTTAGAATGCAGAGACAGGCACATAGGATTTGGAATGATTTAAGTCTAAAAGCTTCTAAAAAAGACATGCTGAAATTCAAAGTGAATTGTCTTTTGATATCTCAAAATATACACACTTAAAGATGTGTTTAGTTCCAAAATATTAAAATAATTTCCTGTTTAATCTCAATTGAAAGATAATACTTTTCATATTGTCAAAAAACCAAATTTGCTCCAGGGAAAATATTACCTGTTCCCCTCCCCCCCAAAAAAAAGGAGTGTCCCAGAGTTAGGATTAGGGCAGGGCTCTGTTCTTATCTTTCCAGGAGATTGAAAGCATCCATCTAAGGAATCCAGGGACAACTGGACAACTGAAACCTCAGAAGAAAACAGATCAGACACTAAAGAAGACATGTAGCGGAAGATGCTTTGCAGACTTCCTAAATAGCTGTTTCCTCAAAAGTCTCTATCCACAACAATTCAAAATGGCTAAGATTGTTCAGCCCCACTATACTGTCCAGCCAGAACTTCAGTAAAGCCTTGAAGTTCAGCTTCTGTCTACAAACTTCTTAGGACATTTAATAGCTGATCACAAAAAGGACTGAACATAAAATGATTCTATTAACATGCTTAACCATTTTTCCATTCTTATTAGGGCCCCAAACAGGTTTATTACATCCCAAACCAGCAGAGTGTCATTTTAAGAGAGCGATGTCCCATCTCCAGATGGAGGGGAGGGTGATTTTTTTCCCTCCTTTGGTCATTTGATGGCTTATAGATACTTGTTGTTATTTAGGGGGAGAGATTACAAGCTATTAAATGATCTTGTTAAATAGGTTTTGGAGGTTAGACCCAGGGATTTCTCTCTTTTTCTTTTCTGTATCCTTCTTTCTCTCCTATGTAGGGGTGAAAAGACTTGAGAAAAAATGGGATATATTCATAATATAGGAATGATAAAGAAAAAAGGACAGATTATTGAATATGCTCTTATATCTTTGTATATTGCTATAAAATTAAGATATTGGGCTACATCAGTATTGATCTTTGTATATTGATACAAAATCAAGATTTTATTTGGTCACATTTTTATTGATATTTGTATATTGATACAAAATTAAGGTTAACTCTTTTTAAGGTATTGTATCTAGGTAATGCTTAAAAATTAATTGTGAAGTTTTTGGCCTTTTGATAGCACCTGTCATAAAGAGTTCAGGATAATTAAGAAATGCAAACCAATAGTCATTCAAGCATGCCATTTTGTTACATACTAGGGCAGTGTATCACAGTTATTTTCTAAGTTAATCAGAAATCAAGTTGCTAAGATACAAGCAACATTTATTTATCCAAATATAAGGAGATAGATAGGTGGTCTTCAAAAACCTCAAGATATCTCCAGAAAATGGCATTCAAAGATGTTTTCTTAACCTAAGAATTTTTTGATGTTGAGACATGTCACCTCCTGACAGCACCCCCTATTCAACTCTGACTAGAAGATGAACATTGAAGAATCTCCAATTGGAGATGGTTGAATTAGTGACAAGCCTGTCACTTAGCAAGAAAAGTCGCTTGCTTCAACTGTAGAATGAATTCTGTCCAAAAAGGACAAAACTTGGAAGCAGGTAAATTGACAGCCTAGCTCTGCCAAGACAGGGTAGACAAGGCCTTCATAATTCCTGCTATACAATCAATGTCTGTCAGAGAAATGGAGCCAAACAGCTGAAGATTGACGCTGTAATGTGTTGAGAGAAATTGGAAACTGTCCAGGCAGCCTCTGGTATGTCATTTCTTAGTTTTGGAAGCTGCTGACCCTGCACTTCCTGTACAACCAGATATATTTATCACACTCAGATCTCTGTGGTAGTTGAAGACTAGATAGCTAGAGTGTCATAGCTAAATCTTGAGTTATTTAGGAACTAAGAGGGTGCTCTGGAACTAATAAGATGTTTTTAAAATTGTGATGCAACTTAGGATGGAAGCTGAGTTGGATATAGAACTCATGGAGATGGTTGGATAGTAGAATGTTAAAATCATTTGCCTAATATGTATGGACTGGACAGTGGGAATGTATGCTAATCCTTATAATGATTATAATTTTGACCTAATTATTTCTGTTGTTTTGTATTGTATTTTTTGTTAGAAGAGAAAGAGCCATTTGTTGGACTGAAAAGGGGAGCCGTTGGGGGAAAAAAGATATACTTTAAACTGAAAAAAAAGGAAGTGGATGGGTGTTGAGGGGGAAAGGGTGGGAGGGTGGGACCAGAAGGGGAGTAGGGAGGGGATTGCAATTGAGATGTAACTTGGAGAAATAAAAAATAAATAAATATAAAAATAAATAAATAAAAAGCAAAAAAACCCAAACAAACAAACAACAAAACCCTGTTTTAACATAAAAGATAAGAAAATGAACCTCAAAGGATGACACTGAGTTTGTTTTGTGTTGGCCATCAACTACTGGGCAAGGGGCCTGCTCTTAAGAGTGGTTTTTATTTTTTGATTGTGAGCCTAGCCTTAAGATTATAGTTGGCCACAATGGTATTGACCCTTGTATATGGACGTAATATTAAGATTGTATTGGGCTACATAGGCATTGATCTTTGTATATTGATACATAATTAAGAGTATATTTAACCACAATTGAATAGATCTTTGTATATTGATACAAAATTAAAGGTAACGCTTCCTAATGGTATCATATCTAGAACTTAAAAATAAAATGTGAAGCTCTGGCCTCTTGATACCAACCGTCTCAAACTGTCTAGGATAGTTAAGTAAAACAAACTTCTAGTCATGCAAACATGTCACTTTGTTAGCTACTATGACAGTCTATCACAGATATTCTCTAAACTATCCAGTAATCAAGTTGTTAAGAGACAAGCAACATTTGCTTATCTAAATACAAGAGATGGATAGGGCATCTTCAAAAACCCTAAGAGATCTGCAGAATATGGCATTCAAAGATGTTATCTTAAATTAAGATTTTCTTTTTTTTTTGATATTGAGACATATCAGCTCCTGACAGCACCCCCTATTCTACTCCAAGTAGAAGATAAGCATCGAAGAATCTCCAGTGTGAGATGGTTGAATTAGTGGCAAGCCTATCTCTTGGCATGATAAAACCCCTTGCTCCAACTGCAGATAGACTGCTGTCCAAAAAGGACAAAACTTGGTAGCAGGGAAGTCGACAGCCTAGCTCTGCCAAGAAAGGGTAGGTAAGTCTTTCATAATCCCTGCTCTACAACAAATGTCTGTCAGAGAAACAGGACCCAAAGGCTGAAGACTGATGCAGGAATGTATGGAGAGAAAATGGGAACTGTCCAGGCAGTCACTGGTATGTCATTTCTTAGTTTTGGAAGCTGCAGGCCCTGCACTTCCTATATAAGCAGATATATTTATCCCTCTCAGGTCTCTGAGTTGGTTGAAGAATAGACAGCTAGAGTCTCATAGTTAAATTTTGAGTTTTTTAGGAATCAAGAGGTTGTTATAGATCTAAGAAGATACTCTTAAAAGTATGTTGCAAGTTAGTATGAATGTTGAGTCAGCTATAGACCTTTAAACTCATGGAGATGGTTAGATAGTAGAATGTTAAAGTTAGGGGCCAAATATGTATAAACTGGACATTGGGAAGGTATACTGGGCCATTTAACTCTCATAAATGTGGCATGTTTATATCTGTTGTTTTGTATAGTATTTACTGTTATAAGAGAAGAAACCATCTGTTGGACTGAAAGGGGAAACTTCTGGGGGGAAGAGGGTGGAAGGGCGGGATAGGAAGGGGGAATAGGGAAGGGTTTGTGCCTGAGATGTAACTTGAAGAAAAAAAAAATAAAGTATTTAAAAAAAAAAAAGAGTGGTTTTTATCCCCAGTGTGATTCCACTGGAGAAAACCAGTTTTTCATTTGTGACTAATTCACACTTGGTAAGTTTTGAGTTAGGAATGGACCTGTGTTTACTTTTCTCAGCACTAGGACTTTAGCAGGAATAGACCCGTGAATCCCAATGTAAGCTGGTGGTCTCTGTGAGTTCACATGTGGATCTGTTTGCTGTGTTTATTAGACAGCCTTTTTTTCCTGATATTCTCCATCCCTTCTGGCTCTTACAATTAGGGGAATGATTAACCAAAAGTAAGAAGCTGCTTGAAAACCAAGTTAAACATATAATAAGAAGGATAGAATAATATATATGATCTGAAAAAAGAGGTAGAAAAAAACCATAAGGAAAAGATTTAAATAGAGAACTGAAGACACAAACCTGGGGAAAGGAAAGTTGGGGAATGGGTAAAGCAAAACTAACATGTTATGGAGAAGTCTTATGAATCCATACTACTAGTTTCTTTCTGTCTCTCTCATATATATCATCCATCCATCCATCCATCCATTCTTCCATCCATCCATCTCTCTATCTATCTATCTATCTATCTATCTATCTATCTATCTATCTATCTATCTAT